>PVJA010006690.1:0-71997 GCA_004027025.1 Myocastor coypus | reverse complement strand
TGACCACAACATCTCTGATTGTATCTGTTTGGCTTATACAAGCTTGAGAGCCAAGAAAGCTAATAGTTCAGGGAGTTGCGATGAGCTGAACTCCAGGGACCTGATGCTATACCTCTAGTGTGAGGTTAAGTAAAGATAACATGAAATGATCTAGCTTAAAACAAAGCAACATAGAAACATGGGTGAATACTTCCTTCCTCTTCAGTTTGCTTTACTCAGATCTTCAGTAAACTGAACAATCCTTTCTTCTGCTAGGGAGAACTACCAATTTTGCTGAGTCCACTGAATTCAATGCTTATGACAACACAAAAAACTTCACAGGCAAACTCAGAAATAATATTTAATCTAGTTATGTATAGCTGAGCCAGGCTGTAAAAAGCCAACAAATCAGCAGTTTCTTCCATGTTAGATAAAGATATTATGGATGAAAGTGTCAAAAAGCTCATAATTATAGGTGTATCATTAATGTGGTGTTGAAAGATCACCTATTAAATAAATTGGAACTTTTAAGTCATAACAGCAAACAAAAACAATGGACAAGATTTTAACCAGCCGGGCGTGGTGGCTCACGCCTGTAATCCTAGCACTCGGGAGGCTGAGGCAGGAGGATCGGTGTGAGTTCGAGATCAGCCTGGGCTACAAAAGTGAGCTCAAGGCCAGCCTGAACTGCATAGCAAGACCCTGTCTCAAAAAAGACAAAAAAAAAAAAAAAAAAAAAAGATTTTAACCAGATATTCTTCTCAGGATTCATTTTTCTTTCACTTGCATGATTGAACTTCTTGCACTGAAATTGTTATTCATAATGACCAAAGTGACGAATGTCAAAACCCAACTAAACATTCTTCTTTGGTCCTACAATTTCAGTTATTATTTGTGATGTCAGAAAAAGTGTGTGATAAATATTTTCAAAGATCAAATGCTTCCCATGTTTGTCTGGAGGTCTTGATATCAATAAGAAATTACAGTGTTATCTGGGTTCACAAACTTCTTTCCATGAGTTTGGTTGCAACTTAATATGCAGTAGAGTTGAATCAAATTAGATGGTGAATTTCCGTGTTAACTTTATGAAGAAATGTGATTCAGTTCTCATCCAAATAAGTTTATAAGCAGAACTGTGGAAAAACTAAGCTTGTGAACCTAGATAACACCACAGAGTTGTAAGATTATTATGTGAGACCCAGGGATGATGGCACATGCTTAGAATTCCATCACTTGGGAGACTGAAGCAGAAAGATTGCTATGAGCTTGAGGTCAGTCTGGCCTACAGAGTGAGTCTCAAAACCAGCCGGGAGTAAAAGTGAGATCTTGGATCAAAATAAATAAACAAACAAACAAATATTTGTAGGGCATATTTCTCAAAGCACTTCCTATTATAGCTTGTATCTAAATTTCTCCCTAGAGCTTCCTGTGCTTATAGCTGGGGAATTTCAAGGAGTTGGATTATCATGTCTGTGAATGTGGGTTAAGGATGATGGAAGCCTCACTTGGGGTATGAGTGGAATCTATGAACAGGTTTTTTGTCTTTTTCAGACAGGTCCTGCTATAGCGTTCAGGCTGGCCTTGAGCTCACTTTTGTAGCCCAGAGCTGGTCTCGAACTCATACTGATCCACCTACCTCAGCCTCTCAACGGCTGAGATCACAGGCATGGGTCACCTGCCCATGAACAGGTTTACAGGCTGTCTGGATGGAATACAAAAGGGCAGAAGCCACGCTTCCCATTGCTATTGCTACTGGTTTTGCTGCTTCGGCTGCTCATCATAACTGCTTTGTGCTTATAATACCATGAACTACTTCTCCTCTGTGATGGCTTCTGGCATAACATCCTACCTTGGAACTAGCTTACTATGGAATGACACGTTTGCAAATTGTGAGCTAAAAAATGCTTCTTTCCTTAACTCGTGAGTGTTGAACATTTTGTCCCTGCAATGAAAAAGCAACTATATTTCCTGTATCTGAACATTTTCTCCACTTATGTAGACAAAATAACTTTTACCCTCATAAAAGCTATTTGACTACTTTTCATTTTTAGTAAATAATTGTAGTATTTCCTGTGTACCTTATCATAATATCTCGTTTATCCTGGCATTAAATATAGTTTTCCCCACTAATATTTGTAATGTATATTTTCATTTCATTTTAGAAAGAATGCGAGTTTATAGAAAATTAAATCTAACCTTGTTGTATTAATATAGTCACCTTCAACTGCTTATTTTACAATATTAATGTGTTAAATTGAATAACAAAAAAGTTAGACATTAATATAGATAGATAGCCAGATAGATGTAATTAATGAAAGAGATTCATAGTCGAAGAGAAATACAATACTGTATCAAAACTCCTAATTGTATAACATCTGAGCAAAATTCTTCAAAACTGAAATAGTTAGTTTGCATATGTCATTATGTTTTTTATTATGCTGGAACTTGAAGTAAGCCTGTAGGTTTTATAAGTTGTCTACCTTAAGCACTTTAACAGAGATAATTAAGTATTGTCACATGATATTTTCTACCCTATACAATTTATAACCCTGAACACAATGTGAATATTAGAATCAAAAATATTTCTAGATAGTCATGTGATTGAAGAAAACTGACTTTGCTGAGATTGATTTCAAATGTTCTTATATCATTGTTAATGAAACGTCAATGAGGTCATCTTTTCAAGCTTTCCAGTCTAGTAGCTTTTATTATTTGTATCAATCCACTTAGTTTTTTAAAATCCTCATTCATTCAAAAGCCTATATTATGAGAATATTTTCAAACACTAAATGTGACAAGAATATAATAAATGAAGAATAATTTTAACTGATTCAGTGAAAAACATTAACCTTTTATAAATAATTTTCTTTTATATAGAAACAGTAAAGCATGCACTCACTAAGAAAAATACAAATAATAAAGGTTTCTAATTAATAATAAATACAAGCAGGTGAGTATAAAAGACAATGCTCATCTATAAAATAACTTATTTGTAATAAGTATTCAATTATAACCTGAATATACATACATGTCCATTAATGGATTATTTAACACAACTTTTCTATTCAAATACTAGAAAAAAGTACTTTGAAATTATTTTGGTGAACTACAACAACTAAAATAAACTGTTTAAAGCATAAATAATAATGTCTATGGTAATAGTTTACATTATTAGCAAGGGCAGCTATGGTAGTCTCTATTCCCAAAAATTTTTGTTTGACTCACAATGTTATGCACAAATTATATTATATGTGTACCATACCTGCTTGTGAATTTGGGATTTTGCTCCTTTGTTAGTGAGTTATATAGCAAGAGTAGAATTCAAACACTAAGAATGAAAATGAATTGTAATGACAATTATATGAGTATATTTTATTTCCAATACATGTAAATAACATTCTTAGTTCTCCACCTAAAACTAACACACACATATATATGTAACAAATTTATATGTGGAAATATTTATATAATATATATTTTACAATATCTATTTATTACATTATAATAAATTTATGTTGGGTGTATTACAAATTATATATATATATATATATATATAAAATTTATTGCAACTCCCAAAATGTGTAATTATGAAGTATCATTCTTGTATGATGTACAATAAGATGAACATTGTTTTATGGACTGTTGTTCTTTTAGGAAAAAATTAGATCCTAGCATATCCTTCATTCTCATATGTCAATATCTGCAAGACTTTCGTGATTATGAGGTCATAGTCTGTAGTACTAGATTTTGGGTGCCAACTGAAGAAAAAAATCTGGTTTTAGAATCCCTCGCTCAAACATTTCATAGGTATGCAATATTTCTAATATATACATATAAATTATTTATTTATATATCATTTACTGTACATACACGCGTGCTCGCGCGCACACACACAAATGTTTTGAATTTAAACCTGAACCTTTTTAAATGAATTTATACAAATTCTTAAGCACATTAACTATAGAAAAACTTACTCTAGGGTCCAGGGAGATAGTTCAGCAATCTGGATCACCTGCTTACACAAACTTAGGCAACAACAGGGATCACAGTTTGATACCCGTGTTGTGCCAGTCCCACCCCCAGGGTAGCCTGAGCTGGCCATAACATAAGTAAATAAATAAATTAATTGAAAAAGACTTACTCTAAAAATTGTTTATTCTAATATCGACTGTAGAATGTTTTGTGCTCATAACTTGTTTTTTGCAAAACTACTCTAAAACAATAATCTGTAATGTATCGCCTATTATTGTCTTCATATTATCTTCTTATGAAATTTTGTTTTTTCCAATAAAATACTGTTATTATTGCTGAATCATATGTATTTTAGTAATAACCCCAGAATTATATTTGAATATAGGCATAACAGTATATCTGCACATGGACATTCAATTAATTGAACTAAAAAATGATTTATAATAATAATGGATATTTTCAAGTGTATGTTACATTCAACATATGTTTTAAGTACTTTTCATAGCATTAATTTATTTAACATACAGTATATCATTGTGAAGTATTATAAGTTTCTCTTTCTTTTACAGAAGAGAATTCATTATTTACTTCTTTTTTTTTTTTTTTTTTTTTTTTTTTTTTTTTTTTTTTTTGTCTTTTTGAGACAGGGTCTCACTATGCAGTTCAGACTGGCCTTGTGCTCATTTTTGTAGCTCAGGCTGGTCTCGAACTCACACCAATCCTCCTGCCTCAGCGTCCCGAGTACTGGGATTACAGGCATGCGCCACCACGCCCGGCTTCATTATTTACTTCTAAGCAAACTTATACTAAGCACTGAAGTTAAAACTTGAATTCCAACCGCAGAAAACCCATGGCTTTCTTAACATTTTAATCATGTTATATGTGAACAATATGCCACATATAATTTACACCATTAAGGAATATAGGAATGAAATGTACTCTTTTCCTTTGAAATTAAACTTGTATTTCTGAGAAAAATATTCAATGTTCTAAAACTGTTTAGAAAAATAGCCCATTCATCTTAGATTAATAAAATGTACTGTTTTACTTTCCAATGATTCTATGAAATTTAATCATGTTCTCTTATATTAAATTCAATGTAGCATTTTTGGTATTGAATAAGCTTGCAGAACATGTTCAGCTACCATAGAGAAGGAAAATATCAATTGAATGAAAGAAACAGAAAGAAAGAAAAAAAAATAGCTCTTCTAACATGCTCTCTGTGCTTAAACCGCTCTCCCTTAACATCGCCTACTGTTAGTCTTGAATTAAATATGTTACTCAGAATATTGGCATTTGTCTTTACATAGTAATACAAGGATAATTTATCTAGCTCACTTATAAACTGATAAAAATATTTGTATTTTATGACTGCTCTGGACTTCCTATGCAGAGTGCAAAATATAAATTAGCCAAACTTCTCATTATGGATAATGTTAGGATATTTAGAATTATTTTCTGAAAAATTTTCACTGAGATTTTCAAGCTCATTTCATACTCAATTTTCCTTGAGATTATAGACTAATACCATAACAAGTTCAAGTTAAAAACTAAATCTTTGATTGAAGATACACAAACTAAATAAAAACTATAAGATAATTAGTAACATGACAATAACAATAGCAAAATAAAACACTTATTCATTATTTAATATTATACATTTAATTTAAATTTTATACATTTAATTTTATTAAAACCATATCAATGAACATAGTTAAAATATATTCAAACATAGACTCTAATGCTGATTCTTTTTGTGTAAATAATTTTTCCTCTCTGATTTGAGTGACTTTATCTTTAAATGGTAGTGATAATGTCTTCTTACACATAGTTGTACATAGAAGCCTGAGTAGACTGTCTGTCACTTAAGAAATATCCTTTATTTGTCATGATTATCTATATGTTAACTATGCTGTTAATTCTTCATTATTAAATAATGAAAAACATGCCTTTTCTTATAGCTCCTTCAGTAATATTTAACACAAAATGGCTAATGAGATAAAGCATGCAATGTTGTATGTTCTCCTTATTACTAAATGTATCCACTTAAAAGTCTTAGAAATTTAAGTATGTTCATGGGAAAAATCAATTTAGTTATAACCCAGGATATAAATTGCCATTTCATTGCAATTGAAGAACCTTGCAGCTTTTCAAATGTGCACATAAAATCTAATTATAATTGGACATATTTAGGACTCCACTTATACAGCAGAGTTTCACCACATTCATAAATCATATCATCATAATAAGAATTATTAATGTGTTGAAATTTAATTTTTCAAATTCACTAAATGAAGAAGAGTAAAAAAAAAAATAAGTGTGCTAGGTTTAGTACCACAGCATACAATTGCAGCTTTCCATATTTAGATAATTTGATAAGATTGTAATTTTATATTAACAATGATACAGTGGTATGATAGTATCAGTATTGCATTCACAATCTTCCCTAATACAATAGTATACAATAAATAAAATTCTATTGACATATTTTTCTTGTCTAATTTTTACCACCTCTTTATCAACAGTTTTATACATGAGTCAAAAAGCCAAATAAATTTTCTATTAATTTAGTAATTTTATTTTCGTGACTTCTTTTTGTTTGAAATGTACCCCGCAAAACATAAATAGCATTACATTTTTATTCATGGATGAAATTTATTGAGAAGTATGATAATATTTGTTAAAATTTTATTGTGTTCTTTAAATAAGATTTCACTCTTTATGCTCAGATTATTTGTATATGTGCATTTGTGTATATTTTTTTCTTTGTTATGTAGCTAGGTCTTTTCATACACGTATGACTCTTATTCACTAAAAGATGTAAAAACCACACTCGTATAAAATTTAGTGGAAAATACTAGGAAGTATTTGAGAATAATTGTGAACTACTTAAAAGTTGAGATGTGCATTAAGCATGTTGAATTTTCTATGATTATGCTTGAGTGAAGGCACAACAGGGTTCAGTAGCTGGGGAACTTCATTCTTGACTCTAGCTCTGCCTGGAAAATGCTGTTTCCTCACCACCTTAAGCATAAGAGTGACTGTTGCCTTATGACTTACTCCCAAAAGTGTCATACAGAATTAATGCAATTCCAAACAAAATATCTCATCCAACTACAAAAAAATTATTGAAATTCTTTTGGAAGGAATAAAGAATGAAACATAGAATAATAAAAACAATTCTAGACCACAAAGGCAAAGCATGGATTATCCATGTCTTGAAATTATATTACATAGCTATTGAAGTTGAAACAGCATGGAACTCACAAAAAATTAAAAAAAAAAACCTGAGGAAGAATGGAGCATATTAGTATGTAGAGAAACAAATTCAAGCACATTTCTTTTTGGCAAAATAGCCAAAACCTTTCAACAGATGAGATAAATGCTTCAGTAAATAATTCTGGAAAAACTGGTATCCCACAAATCAAACACTAAATTTGGACACATGTTTATCTGTATGCACTAAACTAAACTCAAAATGGGTCATAAACCTAAATATTAAAGCAGAAAAAACTAAAGTTTATGGAAGAGAGAATAGCTAGAATCATTAAAGAAACAGATATTGCAGTCAAAAATTATAAGGGCATCTATTTAATACAAATAGCATAGCTTATACCACTATGTAACAATAGCCACCCAACGAGTCATTTACAATGAGAGTGCAGGAAATCTATCCACACACTGAAGTCCAAAGGATCCTGGTGAGAGACTAGGTCCCACCATAATGTCCTGTATGAATCCAGCTGAAGACCTGAGCCCATCACAATGCTCCTCATGAGTGCAACCGGAGCCCATTGACCAATGACAACACCCCGTGCACATTTGTTTCATGGATCTACTCTGGGAGGCCCAACAGTCAGTGGTGGTAGCTAGGAAATTTGAACTAGCAGAATGAATTATCAGTGCTAGCAGGCTGACAGATAGGCGCTGGAAAAAGGAAGCAACGCTCAAAGAATCAGAGCTCCCCAAAAAGGTACCCAGACACTCTCAGCAACAGTGAGGTATGGAGCCCTTCAGATAATAACAACTGAGTTCCCATCAGCAAAGCCATCATGAAAAAACTTTTCCAGGAAACTTAACAGTACGCCATGTTTCCATCCAGAGCTAGGAAGCAATGCTCAAAGTAAAAATCAAAGCTCCCCCAAGATGAACTGTAGCCATTCTTAGGAACAGTAATGTCCTGAGGTCCTTCAATGATAAGAACAGGCAGATTCATCAGCAAAGCCAGCATGGCCACTCTTCCAAGTAGACAAGCATCCCCCAAAAAAACAACAATAACAACAGATTTCCTAACAGCTTCTCTTCTTGTCCAGGTCTGCCTCTTACACCACCCGCAACAATCTTCAGTTGGGATGCCAACGTTCAGCACCATATTCATTCAATTTATCTGTTTGTTACAAATGTTACAAATGAACTCAGGTGTGTCAGAGAACAATACACCAAAACAAGCTTAGGCAAAAACTTTGTGAACAAAAGTCTGATAGCGTGGGGAATTTTACAAACAATCAACAACTGAGATGTCGTATTTTTGAAAACCTTTTGAACAGCAGAATGAAAAGACTACCTATGTAGTGGGAAAAAAAATCTTAGCCAATAGTTCTTTTGACAGTGGACTGATAAAGCCACTGAAAAAATAAGATGCCCCAAATTCAGAGACCCAATCCACAAATGGGCATCTGAAACGAGTAGACATTTCTCAGAAATATAAAATAAATGCATGTAAATGAAGTTTAGAATATCATTGATCTTTCAAGACAGGAAAATTGAAACAATTGTGAGTTTGCATCGTACTCCACAGTGCATGATCATTATTAAAAAACAAAAAACTCAACAAATGATATACATTTTAGGAGCCTTGAGAGGAAGTGCCCTGTTGGTAGGAGCATAGACTAGTGCAACCTCTGTGGAAGTCAGCATGAAGATTGCTTGCAAACCTAGGACTAGAGATCCAGGTATGATGCATCTTGGAATCTTCCAGAAATTAGTTGAAAACATCATACTACAGCAATATGTGTGCACCCATGTTTATAATGGCATAGTTTAGAACAGTTGTGTCTTGAAAATAGCCCAAATGTTCACCAACCAATGAAAATATTTTAAAATGTGTATTTTCCATATACAATAAAGTAGTATTCATCCAAAATGAATGGTAAAGTTGTCCAGGATGGTTTGGACAACTGTACTGTGCATTTCAACTGGTCTATGAAAAGGTGCAAATAATATCTGTTTCATCTCCACTTTTCAATTGTGTATGCTATTTCTCTTAATTTCTTATACATTTATTTCTTTTTTCTTTCTTCTTCCCATTTTGCATGCATCTATCTTGTAATAGGAATAACTGGCTTGAAGACACACTCTGCGTTACAACAAATACTGTGAAATTCGTATTACTTTGTTAGAAATTCTGCAGCATTTTTATTTTTTCAGTTTTAATTATAATTTGGACTTTATTTATATATATATATATACATATATATATATATATATATATATATATATATATAAATTAAAATTTGAGGCAAAATAAGTAATGCACCAAAAATGTAAAGTGAAAACAATATTTGCATGACACTGGTGCAGAACTAAGTAAAAATATTTAATAAAGCTTATATATAGGCTATATAACTAAAATATAAAACAATGAAGCATTTGATAGAATGTATATTATTTATAAAGTTGATTCACAATGACAAAAAACATAAAATTAGCCAGATTAAAGAATTACATATTTTCCAAACTCAATGACACATATCTGTTAATATGTATTTTTATATGTTTTTCTGTATTTTGTACAGGGTCTATAGGGTTTCACTATGATTGGACTTGTAGTGATCCTCCTGTTTTCAGCTTCCCAAGCACTGAGTTTGCAGGCAGCTGCCACCATGCCCAGTCTCAACCACTGTCTCAATGCACCTCTGAGGTGGGGCTGGCATGGCACACTGGGGATTGAACCCTGGTCCCTGTGCCAGCCAAAGCAGGTTCTTTAATCCACTGAGCTATGTGGTTGGTCCTTAAGTTGTTAAAATAATATCATTTATTCTATTCTCTTGAACCAATCAGCACTTCCTCCTTCATGACTCAATGACTCACACACTCAATAAAAGGTACTAATATATCGTAGTAACCTTCTAGGAGTCCTTACTTCCTGAATGATAGGAATGGTAAACGGAAGTCAATCAAAAACACTGGAACTCGGGCCCAGCGGGATGGCTCAGTGGTCTAAAGCACCTGCTTAGGAAAGCTTAAGCGGCTGCAGGGACTGTGGTTCGATCCCCGGCACCACATGCTGCGCCAGCCCTGCCCTCAGGGCAGGCTGAGCTGGCCTAAAAATAAATAAATAAACAAACAAACAAAAGTAATAAAAAAAAAAAAAAACCACTGGAACTCATTTTTTTTTTGTGGGGGGGGGGGTGTGGAGACCGGGTTTCAAACTCACAAACTTGCACTTGCCAGGCAGACACTTGTGCCACGCAGCAATCTCCCCAGTCTCCTAGAACACAAAATTTTAAGCAAATAATTGCCCACTCAAAAGGGGAATCATCTTCAGTAGGCTTGAGTGAGTCTCACTTTGAAATTAGCGGACATATAGTGAATTCAATAGCAATTTTGGATCAAGATGAGACAGTGCAGCTATTTAACAGAAGATATGAAAGGAGATCGGGGAGGCAGAACAGGCTGTTGAGTATGAGGATGAAACACACAGCATGCGAAAATGACCTATTACTCACAGGTCCAGGAGAAACCAAAGAAAAGAGTTCATCTTCTATTTCCTATAATGATTTAGAATTCAGTAATTGTAAGACTCAAGGTAATTGAGCTTCCTAAATATGATATTTTAATTGTTGAAAACAAAAAAGATGATTCTACTATTCTAGAATCAGTTAACGTGAAGCAGCACACACATATGTTTACTTTCTTACGTATTTTAAACCGACTCTTTCTTTTGCTTATTGGATGCTCCCCAGCTCAGTCTGCTGTTTGCATTTGGTGCTTGCTACTATTTTCTCTGAACTGACATTTCCCATTCCTTGGCTAGGAGCATATTTTCACATGCTCTGTAAATATTTTTATTTGTGAAAATGTGAGCTTATGCAGTCCTTCCATATCTGCCACAGATGCAGAATGTTTATCTCTTTGAAAGTAAAGAAAGACTGTTTATTTCCAATGTAATTTCTAAATGTCATGGACTATTATATGAGATTTTGAAACTTATGCCAAGGTTGTTCAGTGTATATGTCTACTTAAAATAATAAAGTAACATTTCAAAATAATTTTGGTGCAATGAAACGATGGCGACTGTAATGATTACAAAAAGTCGTCTATTATACAGACATAAGACTCTAGTGACTTTAAAATTTTTATTCATATCTCTTTGCAGTACCTGATGATTGCATTGCCTTTGTGGAAATGCAACTTGGATTTACTACATCCTAAGGGTTTTTTTTTTTAATTTTTAAATTTTTATTTATTTATTTATTATCTATCTATCTATCTATCTATCTATCTGTTTGTTTGTTTGTTTATTTTGACATAGAGTCGTGTTACACGTTTTGGGCTCTTCGTGTTCCTCCTGTCACAGTTTCCCCGGCACTGGTATTAAAGGTGTGTCCCATCATGTCTAGTTCTAATGCTGGCATAGCATGTGGTTTTAGGAAATAAACTCAGGACATTAAGCTTACCAGACAGGAACTTAGACCTTAGACTGCCAGCTATCTCCTCAGCCCTTTATTTTTTTCACCTTTTATGTTTCCTTTTTTTTTTTTTTTTTTTTTTTTTTTTTTTTTTTTTTTTTTTTTTTTTTTTTTTTTTTTTTTTTTTTTTTTTTTTTTTTTTTTTTTTTTTTTTTTTTTTTCCTAGATAGGCTGTTGTTGCATTTCAGACTGGCCTTGAAGTTGCATATGGCTTCCTGCCTCCATGCCCCTAATGCTGGGATTAGAGGTATGAGTCTTGATTCCTAGCCTCTAATTTTATTGGTTGATCTCCACCCTATTTGAGAAAAATTAATCTCCCTACTTCCAATTTTCTACCATTTATTTTGTTTTTCATGTATAATTTGAGTTTTCTCACCTAAAAGAAATGTAATACTTAAGCTTGTGTGTTTAATTCATTTCACTTAACTTTATTGTCCCAACGTACAGCCATTTTTCTATGAATGACTCAAATTTATCTTTCTTTAAAGCAGAGAAATACTACTTTTTTGTAAGTCCTTTATTTTGTCTGTCCATCTTTTGATGAACATGTAGGCTGCTTCTAAGATTTAGTTACTATAAGTTTTGCCGGCATAAATATGGATGTGCATCTATCACTGTGATTGTTAAAAAGTAATTGTAGGGCCAGGGATATAGCTCAGCAGAATAAAGGCCTACCTGGAGAGTGCAAGACCCAGTACTCACAGCACCCCCGCCCAAGATATTCTAGAGTCATTATCAAATGTAGAGCATCAAAACACTTAGTAGCATATGTGTTTGTTCTTTATTTATTTACAGCTTTTATTGACAGCTGGCTCAGTGCTACCTCCAATTTTCAGCTCTCCAGTTTATTATGTAGACAAAAAAAAAATTTATGTTCATTTGAAAGTTTATGTGCTGCATGACATGACACCTTATAATGGTATTATCCAAACAATATTGCTTGTTATTTACACTAATATAATTACAATGCCACATAAGGGAATGTAAACTATGGGAATGTGTTTTTCCCTAGTGTAGTAGGATTCCAGAATTGAGGTCAGATTTAAACTAGTTATAAATTCCTGGTGATCATTTGTTATATTCCCAATATATGTTTCTGTCTTCTTTACATATACTCAGAGCAGTTTCTAAATGAAGGTTAAAAAAAAAAAAAAACTCACATCCTTATGGTATAACTAAAATCAATAATTACTAGACAAAAGGGACTATGATCTTAATTAAAAACAATTTTCCCAGCTGAAAGAAGGATCTGACATAAAGAACCGATCTGTGTCACAGAAAGTGTGGCTCAGCCCTTGGGTGATTGAAGACACAATATAAAGACACATCCGGGGGGCCCGTATATCAATCCACTACAAAGGACTCACTTTCGCTTTTTCTGTGTAAGTTAGGAATTAGAAGTGTGTCTAAACACGAGTGGAAGGAAGCCTAATGCATATATAAATCTAAAGGGCTTATTACTCCTTATTGTGGGATGGATATTTTCTTCCACTTTGGTGGGTGGATAGAAAAGCAGAAGCACAGGACTGGACAATAATGGGTAATATTAGTATGTGGGAGAGACCCAAAGAAGCCCTAAAATCACTATTCTGCAGATTATGTCAGAAAAATCAGCAGTACACATATTGCAGAGAGATAATCTTGGGCATCCCCACTGGCTTATTCACTGGGGTACACAGAACTAGGGAAGTTCAAAGGCATTTATGAAAACCGGGGAAGTTAATAGTGAAGCATTTACCATCATTATTTTGCCAAATGGGACAGTGAACTCCTAAAAAGCGAGAAAAGTAGCAGTTTAAAGTATGTATGAGTAGGGCTGGCCAAATAGCTTAGTGCATTAAAATGCCTGCTTACCGGGCGTGGTGGCGCACGCCTGTAATCCCAGCACTCGGGAGGCTGAGGCAGGAGGATTGGTGCAAGTTCGAGACCAGCCTGGGCTACGAAAGTGAGCTCAAGGCCAGCCTGAACTGCATAGCGAGACCCTGTCTCAAAAAGACAAAAAAAAAAAAAAAAAAAAAAAAAAAAAAAAAAAAAATGCCTGCTTAGGCAGTCATAGTGGCCAGGTTTCCATCTCTGGTGTGCTGTTCTGGACCTGCCTTCAGGAGCGCACTAAGACTGCAGCGGAGACTGGGTGTGGTGGAGTGCCTGTAATCTCAGCACATGGGAGGCTGAACACAGGAGGATCACTGTGAGTCCATTCTGCATAGTGAGATCCTGGACACCCTCCAGTGGTTCTCAGCCTTTCTAATGCCGTGACCCCACAATATACTTCCTCATGTTGCAGTGACTCCAAACCAGAAAATAATTTTGGTGGCTACTTCAAAACTGTAATTTTGCTACAGTTATGATTCGGAATGTAAATACCTGATATTCATTATGTATTCTCATTGCTACAAATGAAACATCATTTAAATATAATGATTAATCACAAAACAATATTTTTTTTTACAAAAACAATATTTAATTTTATGTTGAGAAATATTTATTACTAATTCCAGTAAATAACATTTCACCATGGCCTAGCATGGGTTTAAATATAACAACAATTCCAAATAAATAACATTTTCCAATGGCTTTAGTCAACTTCTGTGTTTTGGTCATTCGATTCCTGCCAGGGTCGTGATCCACAGGTTGAGAACCACTACTGTAGACGCTGTTCAAAATAAAAAAAGAAAAAGTAAGACAAAACTATTAGAGTGGACAATTAATACATTTCATAAATTTCAAAGAATAGTATTAAGGATGAATAACCCTGAATATTCTCTAACAAAAGGAGAACATAGAGCTGACAAATGGTATTAACATAATATTAAAATTGAACTATGAAAATAGTTCACAGAAATTTTGGCCTGTTGTATTTGGCTAACAATTTGTAGATTTCAACTTGTATGTATAATAACCTGGTTAAAAACAAACAAACAAACAGAAAAAAACACTGTTGTGTTTATGTGTGTTATGTGTATTTAGCATATGCTATTATAATTCTGCATTCACAGAAAATCCTGAATTTGAGTTAACCAAACATACATTGCTTGTTATTTACTCTAATATAATTACAATGTTACATAAGGGAATGTAAATTATGGGAACTCATTTTGGGCAATACAGGCATGATTCTATATACATAGTGCATAAGCAAAATAGTGCGTAACATGAATCCAGTTATTTTTTAAGAATGGTATTACTTAAAAATGAATCATGTTGCCTAACATCTTAATTTTTTTCTAATTTTATGTAAATGAGAGGACACTATATTTTCTAGTAGTGAGTATTCATGCAAATGTGATAAAA
The DNA here is from genome assembly GCA_004027025.1 of Myocastor coypus. Classification (NCBI taxonomy): domain Eukaryota; kingdom Metazoa; phylum Chordata; class Mammalia; order Rodentia; family Myocastoridae; genus Myocastor; species Myocastor coypus. The sequence goes on along the minus strand of PVJA010006690.1, from coordinate 57,064 downwards.
ATATTCAGTTATGTTGAATAAAGAAACTTGTAGACTTCACTTAAAATGCTTACATTGTAAGCATTAATGTTTGAATCATGTAACAATACTTCAAAATAACAGCTGAACATTATTATTTTGTCTGGTATTTACTGTCACAATATCAATCAAGATGAACTCATTTGGTATTAATATGCATGTCATAGCTAGTTCTTTGGGATTTAGGCAGTGATTTTAGCAGTGATGAATTAAGCAATTATTTTAAAGAGTTACCAATTTTCTTAATGCCTCCTCCCAGACAAAAGAGTTTGAATTGCAGTTTTGTAGGTACAGAGTAGAACAGGTCCATTTATCTTCTATCCATGGATTCAAACTTAATCTTTGCATTTAAGTCTCATGTGCCCACTTGATCTCACTTCTTCAAATTTACATTGATAATCTCAGTATATCAGGCTTATTAAGATCCTGTTTTTAAAGATTGATCATCTAATACAAGAGATTACATTCTAAAATGAAAGGCAATGAAGAAATATATCAGAGTTTTAAGAAATAAAGCAACCAAAATTAACTTTCAACTGAACAGTGAGGGAAAACTGAGAAAATGACTCAAATATAGAGGAAAAAGTTGATGGTCTAGAATACATTCTTTATCAGAGTTCACTGAACCTTGGATAAGGTCTGACTCTTTGTCCAAGAGTCTGAGGTTGATAACTTCTGTATGTTTTAAAGACAGAAGGAATGTAGATAATGTAGGGAAATGCAGTGCCAAAAGAAGTTTAATACCATGTGGTTAAATTCTGTGAAATATTTAACTATATCTAAAGTTATTATACTATATTAACTATTGCTACATGTTTCTAATTTATTTTTGTCAATATATTATTTCTATAATTTAAAACAATTATTCCAGAAGTTCCAATTCCAATAGAAGATAAGTGAAAAGACATGTAAACACACTGCATATATTTTTATATGCATTTAACTTCCTTCTCCCACTGAGCTTAACCCAAGCATTTACACACATCAAGAAATAACCTATTACACACATGAAGACAGTTTCTTCATGTTTAAGTAACATTTCTGAACTTTTGGTTGTCTAATTTCCAAACCAAAATTCACAATATAGTCCAATTCAAGAATGATAACTTTTGAATTAATATTATGAATATTTATTTACTTTACATTGTATTCAATGAAATTTCAACCAGCCATTAAGAAAGCTATGAAATAGTAAATGAATTTCAGTTAATAGCCACCATTATTTGAGTAGACCATTTCAATAGAATACTTGAATGTAGTGCATCATAAGATTACATAAATATAGTCTTTTGTTAGTAATCTCACATTTGCTCATTTTAAATTGATTTTAATAAGTTTGAAATTGTCAGTCTTTCAGATTTTTATTTCCACAATTTTATGACTATATTACTTGATTCTAAGTTTCTTTAAAATCTCTTTTGTGCCTCAATTTAAATTTTTGAGATTATATTTGAAACACTCATTGATCTATGCTCTAGATGAATTATGACAGCTACATCACAAAAAATGCGGAATGCTTTTCTGAAAAGGGAAAAAGTACAGGATGATTTTCTAGACCCACAAATGTGAAGTATGATTACTATTGTATTGTTTTTGGAATTACATTTGAGTGTCAAATCTGGGGAAGCTCTAACCTTTAGGGTAGTTGATTTCATACATTTAAGAGGAAAGTAGAAATACCCTAATTTTGCCAAGTGGTTCTTACTGGTTTTACCATTTAGATTTTACAGAAAATAAGCCTGTTTGACTCATTTTGACTTTTGTTGTTAAGGAAACAGAAGACACCCCACATTCTGAAAACCTCAATGTATTTCCCAAATGCAAAGCCATGTTGAGGGGTTCCATTCTGTTTCTGGGTCAAGGTGAATTAACCCCAAGTTGGAGCACTGAAACTGTTATTTGCTAAATTGTTGATCCCATTTAGAAATATGTTCACTACCTAAGTTTCTTGTTGTATGAGAAAAACTATCCACCTATATAAAAAATTACCTTGACAAAAAGAAATAAAAAAGAAAAGAAAGAAAGAAGGAAGGAAAGAAAGAGAAAGAAAGAAAGAAAGAAAGAAAGAAAGAAAGAAAGAAAGAAAGAAAGAAAGAAAGAAAGAAAGAAAGAAAAACTCTCAGGTATGTTTTCAAAAGTTTCCCTTAAAAGAACAGTATAATTGTCAAAATTAAGGAACTTAGTCCACATTGTAGTGATGTATGTTTATTTTCTTTCTTTCCTTCTATTTTAATTTTAAATTTATTTAATGCATTTGCTACATGGTCTCACTACACAGCTCAGACTTGAAATCATGCTCCTGTTTTCAGCCTCTACAGGCCTGGGCTGCTGGGCTCTGTGGGCTTCTCAGAGAGCCTGAGGGTGGGACAGGCATGGTATGTGGTGTCAGGGATCAAATCCAAGTCCCATGCTTGCCTAAGTCATCTTTAATACTTCTGTTGTGGTAGTTTTTATGGTTTTATAACATGACAGACACTTCTTTTGCTGTGCTACATTTGTTGGTTCTTTTAACACTCACAAGGAAATGCTTCAGAGTTAATTGTGTTCCAATTATAGAGATGAGCAAACAGAATAGTCAGAGAATTTGTCCATATTCACACTGTTAATGATCCTTGCATCCTGGATGTGAACTTAGTCAGCAATACTCTAGGGGTCATGGAGAAAATGTGACCAATGCAAAAGAACAAATTGAATAGTTAGATATTTGTTTCCAGCAACTATGATCCTTTAGATTGTTATTACCATTTTTAGAAGCTCTATCTCTCTGAGGATAATCAGGTTGATTTCCATAATGTATTTTTAAGGTGAATCTATTGTTTGGGGTGGTGGTTAATGAACTTGAGAAATGGACATCAAGCAGAGGACTGGCAGAAAACAAAATGACTATTTCATCTGCAGATGCATTGATGCATTGAAATGTAATCTAGACAGAGAAAAATATTTCATTTTGAGTAGACAAGCTTATCTGTGTTCTTTGTGTAAAGCCAATTGAAACTTGGCAGGGTTTCTGCACTCCTTTGCATTTCATTATTTTCAATTGAATGGAAAAAATGTTGATGTTACTGAAGTGTTTGAAATTACTAAAGAAAGAATGTTGTTTTGAATATTTAAAGTGAAATGCATTCTTTATCTTATTTTGGATAGGCAAAATAATATTTAATCTCAACAATTGCAAAGGAGCTCATTAATATTTTAATGTTTTCTATGAAGAATGTTCAATCTAAAATGATTCAAGTGAAAAAAATATTGATTCATTTTACAATTTAATTTTATTACCTAAATATATTTTTGTATTTCTTAAGGGTAAAAAAAATTAAGGTACATGTAATAAAATCACAGTGAACACATACCACTAATTCCTATCTGTGAATTTTAAATATAGTGATGAAGTATGTAAGATGATTACATAGTTTATGCTTTAAAAATATATGCTTTAAAAATCTTACAAATGTTTATTTTGTTGCTGTCTTTGTTTCTTAATTATCAGTTAGGTGGTTTATTCAGTAGTTTTCTCAATAACTACCATAATTAAAATTTTCACAGAGATAAATTTTTGATGTGTTATCAACTAAATCCAATGGAGTTTTTAACCTATATTTATCAGGTAGTTGAAGGAACCCAATTATATTAGCAGACACAGACTTTCAACAGTATTTAGAATATTAAAAGCTTTGTGCTCTCATAAGGAAAACAAATATATCATTTTACAAAGATCCAGTTTCACTTAATTTTCCTGATTACAAAAGCTCAATTAAGCCGGGCATGGTGGCGCACACCTGTAATCCCAGCACTCGGGAGGCTGAGGCAGGAGGATTGGTGTGAGTTCGAGACCAGCCTGGGCTACAAAAGTGAGCTCAGGACCAGCCTCAACTGCATAGGGAGACCCTGTCTCAAAAAGACAAAAAAAAAAAAAAAAAAAAAAAAAAAAAAAAAAAAAAAAAGCTCAATTTATTTGCAGCTTTCCTACTGCTCTACATTAGTGGTTATATAACTTTTTCTACAGAGAGATTCAGGGTAAATGTTTCATGCCTTACAAGTGATATCAAGTCTGTTCAAACTTCTGAAAAAAGTCATATCATGATAATGGTCACAGAGAATAAATAACAAATGGTTGTAGCTATAAGGCTTTCTTGGCTTTCAAAACAGGAGGCCAGCTGTATTTGCATGGTATATGATGAGTATTTGCTTTCAATTCCCCTTTCTAGTTATTGTTCTGTTATTCTTTTCTCATCAACAGAGACTCTTACTTGGACCCATTAATTCATCCATAGTATGACTAGATGCATATTTTTGTGCCCTATAAACATAAATATATACCTATACATGAAACACTAGTTTACACAAGTTAACACCTGTTCTAAATTCTGAGATTTTATTAGATTTCATTTGCCTATGCCCGTCAGGCAGTACAGCCTTTGTTCCAAAATTATACTGATTAACCAAATATTAAGGGCAATATAGAAAACAGGATATATTTGATTTTGATAGAATTGTCCTTTAAATATCTTCCTGTTGCCACATGGATTAGTTTCTGGGTTGTATTTGTTACAAAGCATTTATAGTTTAATACTGATAGGGACTTAGATTTTCATGATGATTCAATTTGTTGGAGTAGAATTGCTCTTGGCAGGGTCTTAGGACTTTTTATTTCTTAATGTCAATTGTAATATCCTCTCTTCTCTTTTCTACTTTAAATTGTTCAAATGATTTTGTTTTCATCCTTTTTTCCTTACATCTGTATCAGGTAGGTTGGCATTTTTCTCAATTTTTTTTTTTTTTTTTTTTTGGTGGTTCCAGGGCTTGAACTCAGGACCCTGTGCTTGCCAGGCAAGTACTTATTCCACTGAGCTATTTCCCCAGCCCACATTTTCTCAATTTTTTTTAACAACTCAGTCATAATTTTGTTTTTGTTGTTTCATATTGTTTTTCTTTTGGGGGAATGGAATGACTTTACAAAAATGAACTGTGGTGTTATTGTACTCAGTACAGTGTTTGCATAAGGCTAGGCAAATATAGAAGTATAACAAATAGGAATAAATATAGAGTGATACATGAATAAACTGATGTATGTTCCTATAACAAAGAAAATCTGCAGAGGACAAATGCAGATCATCATTTTGTTTTGAAATGCAAAATACCCATAAACATATAATTAATTAATAAAATTTCCTGGAACATTTAATACTTTAGAAAGATACATTTAAAAGTATACTCTATAACACAATAAGGTAAAAATTACACTTTGATTTGTAAATGTCCAGATCGATCAATGTGAGAGACAATGCCAAAAGGAATGAATTAAGTTCTTCAAGAGCTAGTGTTCAAAAGAAAATATCCCTATGCATTATCACAGTGTTTATTTGTACTTGTAAAAATAAGTGAAAATCACGTCAGCGATAAAACCTAGTTGCTCCTCATTCAACTGGGAAATCTTACAAGCCCATAAGTATTTCTTAGGGGGAAGAGACCACAATGCTGCTGACAATAACGAAGGAATTAAATGTTGAGCTAGTTGTAACAATACAGTGGGAGAGGCAGAGTGACACAAGATGGGGAGAACAGGCAAGGGTGCTTATTGCACATGGTAGACAATTTTAATTTGGGAACAAGTAGCTATTCCTCTCCATCAATTATGAGGAAGGCGGGTAACTTCTTTCCTCATAAGGACAAATATTAGTTCGAAGAGGGCTTGGGATATCCTGGGAAGTTCTCACGGAAATCACACTTGGAAATGTGATCACTTATAAAAAAAACCTTCATGTTTGTCCCTTCCTGATAATTTCACTCTCACTCAAGAGCCTGGATATTCAAGCACAATTTCATCCCCCCGCCCCCGCCCCTGAATCAAGTCGGCTTCTGCTGCTTTAACCATGTCAGTTTCTATTCTCTGCACGAGGACTAGTATTATTCTTGACTAGACATGGGTCACTCTTTGTCAGCAGCAAGATGTATCCTGTCTGTGAATGATAGCTCGCAATCTAGTGCCTATATAGATAGCATGTAGACAGTGAAAACCTTATAAAAACACTCAAGCAAGTTTTGTGACTGCAATGAATCACATTGTGTAAGGTGAGTTCTCAAGAAAGTAGGTTTAATTTATTTTTGTCTGTTTTCCTTATTTTCTTTCTCTTAAGCATGCATGCATAGCCATGTTACTTAGAAATTGTTAGACTTCACCCTACTTAGTTTTTCTAGATGGGTAGATAGCTGGGTAGTAGACAGACTGACCCTAATTTAGTGGCTCTAAATACTTAGTTGGAATATCGTATACAAGGGACAAGAACTGGCTTCTGGTTGAGGTTTCTGCCTTGCATCTCAGAGTAACTTGAACATCACCAGATGGATTTTTTTTCTTTTTACCAAATCTAAGTATGAAGGTCTTCCTGACTGAAATCACTGTATATAATAGAAAAGTTGTATTTTTCTCTGCTTTGTTGAGGTCTTAACATTGGTTCTGGTGATCACAATAATCTTATTTTTACCACATATGTTTTCATTTGAATATGTTAATGTGTACAAAGATGTCAAGGAAGAAAAACTTTCCATGGTAGTAAAGAATTACTAATAATAGGGGTTGGGGAGATAGCTGTGTGGCACAAGTGCTTGCCTGGCAACTTCAAAGTCGTGAGTTTGGAACGCGGTCCACACAAAAAAAAAAAAATTACTAAGAATAAAACATAACATAAATCCTGGAATAGCAAATATATGATCAGAACATCTAACAGTTTGGAGATAGGATATTTCACAAAGTTCTAGTATGTCATGGACATGGACAGTGTCCATGATGTTTACTAGTGGCCAAGTGTCACTTATAGGACTGAGCTACTTCTATTTCTTTGATACTCACCCTGTAGAAACAGACAGAATTATGACTCAGCGGGTGCAAGAGAAGTCCATTTGTACAATATGCTGATGGACATATTCTGCTGCTGTATATAAAAGAATAGTTGAAAGACTGCTTATGTATGCCTCTTTTTCTCCTTTATTTAATTATTTGCCCTATTTTGTGGATTAAAAAGATGAGGAAACAATTGAACATGCAGGTAACTGAAGCATAGAGAACCCCTAATAACATCAACTCAATTAAAATAACACCTAGTCATATAATAATAAAGATTCCAGAAATCCAGCACAGGAAAAATATACTAGAAGCTGCTAGAGAAAAGAAAGAGTTCACATTTAAAGAGAAACTCATTAGAATAATTGCAGATTTCTCTTTACAAACCATAAAGTCAAAAAGCGTACGGAACAAAGTATTTCAAGTCTTGCAAGAAAACAAATTCAAGCCCAGACTGATATATCCTACAGAACTCTCTTTCAAGTTGATTGGAGAAGTCAAATATTTTCAGGACAAAGAACAAGTAAATAATTTCATGATGACAAAGCCAACCCTGTACAGTTTACTAAAAAGGAATTGTAGAAAGGGATCAAAATGTATTGTTTTTCTTTATGCAGTCTGCCATTCTGCCTCTTTTGATTGAGGAAATGAGGCCATTTGTATTGATAGTGATAACTGATATATATTGGCTTATCTTTGTCAGTTTGTTTTCCTACCTTTACCCTTTATTTGTTTCATATTTTCAGTGTTAATTTTGAAATTGTGGTCTTTTGCATCTTGTTCTATAATACCGTTCAGTACTCTTAGTGGGGTTCGTTTGGTCATCATGAATTTGTTGCATTGCTTTTTGTCATGAAGTATGTCATTTATAGATTAGTTTTGAAAGATAGATTTATGGAGTACATCAATCTGTGTTGAAAGTCATTTTCTTTCAAGACTTAGAACACTTCACCTAATGGTTTGTTTTCTGAAATGGGCCATGATTATGATGAGCTTTCCTTTATAATTGATCTGTGGGGAAAATTGATCCATGGCTTTTCTCTAACAGCTTTTAACATTGTTCATTTTTAATTTCATTTTCATTATTACATATTTGTGTGTAGATTTATTTTGGTTATGTCTAATTGTACTTCTATATACCTCTTTAACTTCCATGCTTGGGAAATTTTCTGCTATTACTCTACCGATAGTCTTTGTTTGTTTTTGTGTTGACTCCTGCTGTTTCACTGACACTATTAGTCTTACATTGCTTCTTGTGTGTCATCTTGAAACTGTTGAATTGTTATTTCTTGATTTCTATTATTTTCAAGACACATTTCATTTCATGACAACTAGCAGCCATAATGTCTTCAAAGTCTAAAAGTCTATCTTTAGCTTTACCCAAGAAATTTTGCCATCTTTCAATTGAAATTTTAATTTCATTGATGTGTATTTGAATTTATTTCAAGAATTCTCATTGTTGCCTATATATTCATTTTATGTTTCCATCATTTTCTATGTTTCACTATTTGTTTGTCTATGTCTTCTTTCGATATGCTGAGAAATTTTTTCATTACTGTTATCATTTTTTTTTTTTACCTAGGAGTTATTTCTGATCTAATTTCTTCTATAACCTGAGGGACTTCTTTACTACAATTGCTATCATTTCAGAAATTTTAGGTGTGCGACTCACAATTGCACTGTGTCTGTGATCATGAAATAGTGGAGTGCAGCTCATCAAGGCTGCTAAAGGTGTGTGGGTTGCAATGTCACTTCTGTGATAGTTGGGGAAGAGAGGATCACAAAGCTTTCTGGTGCTCAGCCTTGTTCCTACAATGTTAGTGGGGACACAGATCAATAAGGCTCATGAAGCATCCCATTGCTCAATGGGGCTTTCTTTTGTGTGTGTTGTTAGGGGGCAGCCCATCCCACCCTGGTGGAAAGGCTGAGACAACATGTGGTACTAGGGATTGAACCGCTGTGGTCCCTGTGCTTGCCTAAATTAGTACTTTAGTCCGTGGAGCTATCTCGCTGGCCTACCATGTTTTACTTGAGGTTTAGAATTTGTTTTAGAGAATGTTTTCTTTACATTTTTTTTTTTAATTTAAAAAGTTCACTTTAGTGCAATGGTACATGATAAAACAGATTTTTCAAGTGTGGGAGGTCACGAATACATGATCAAATTATCCATGCATACATGAATGAAGTTTATGTATTAAGGTATTACAGTGTTCGGTACATTATGTCAACTTGGAGGGATGTCTACTGGTCGATAAATTTTATCAATTTGGCCGCATTGTTTGGCTGTTTCATGCTCTGAGCCGTGAGTGTCCTTCCCACAAATAACTCAGTTTGGTCTTTATCTCCTGGCTTCCTGCACAAACTCATCAGCCTCTAGTTTGGACCCTTCAGCTTTCCGTAGTAGATTCTTCTGCCTTCCTTTTCAGACCAAACAGCTGACCTTTAGAGACTGTTAGGAACCAGTAAAACCGGTTAAGACCAGTAGAGACCCATAGGAATGGAACACTGCAGGGAGTATAAAAGCCTTGGGACTCAATCCTTCATTTGGCAGTGTTCAGATGCTCTCAGTACACTTCCCCATCTGACTCAGACTGGCACATTTTGTGTTATATCTGTTCCTTTTTTTATATATCTGTTCCTCTAGTAAACCTGACTAGAACAGGTATAAAACACATTTCCATAACAGAGAGGTGGTGTGAGTGGATGCAGACCAGGGGAGGATGATTTTGATGGTATGAATGTGAACCAAAATTACTGTGTTAGTGAAATGGAGCAAGAATTGAATGCTCTAGACCCAGGCAATGAAGACCTTCTTGTTTTAGATGACAAAGTAAATAGTAGTGTGAGTTCCTATTCGACTAGTTGAAATGTAAAATGGTCACAAACAAAGTGCAACAATTCAGTGTTAGACCTAGACCCAAAAATATAGTGAGAGTTTTGACACATGTTAAACATATTGGACATAATGCTTATAATGATATTCAATGTTGGAAATCAGAACAGATTAAATGCTTTAAGGTACTCTGAAATACACAAAGGCTAAGATACAAGTAGAACTTTCTGCTTGTACCAGTAGCCACATTCAAAGACTAATTCATTTATTTGAGGGTTAACGAGGAACAATTTCAGGACCTTGCCCTTGGAAGGCAAGCACTGTGATGCTGACCTATATATCTGGTCTCACAAATGTGTTTATTTTCATACTCCACTAGCTGAACTGAAAACATACATGGATCTGCTGTACTTACTTGCGATTTCACATGGTAACCTCAGCGATAGAATAGATTTATGAAAGACTGGTAAAAATATGGCACAAAAATGTAGGTCCTTATATACCTGAAGACCTATTATGCTTTCAATTTAGAAATTTATTATAAAATTCAGCCTTGAGGTTCTTATTTCTATAGTAAGAATACAGATGATGATATTAACAGATTTGTTCCTCTGTCTCCCAAGATAATTCAATGTGATATTGAACAATTTGTTTACTAGTTTCCAACAGATACTGTATCTGTTAACAGAGGATAAGTTGGCAAGTGCAGCAACTACATCTGTATGCAAGAACAGAGCAGAAATTCCAGAAAAATGTTGCAATATCAAAACAGAAAATTGTATAGCACAATTTTTGGATGTCAGAAAGATTTACATTGAATTCCTACTTGCCAAAGAAAAGAAAACTAGGGCTGCTGATTTCAACATTGCACAAAGGTAGAAATAGTTACAAGGGACATGAATAGAAACCTGAAATGGAAACTTTCAACCACAAAACAATTGTGGAGTAGATGCTTTTGGTAAGTTATGCAATGATAATCATATCACTTGAAACAAAATATTGGCCAGTGTTTATGTTTTACTTGATTGTAAACCTATGTCATAAATAATTTGATAATCCAAAAAAATAAGAAGCAAAAAATATAATGGAGAAATTTTCTCAGAGGATTGAGACTGGAACTTGTAAGAAATCGTTTCCAATAGAGGAAAAACTGTTTCCACCTAGGGACTATTCATAAAATAATTTGGACCACACTAATGAATTAGCAGGTGAGCAGGAAGGTATAGCAGTTCAAGGACATACTACCAAAATAGGAAAGTCAGTGTCAATTACAGCTTATGAGTAAAGATAGGCAAACAAAACATACATACTCTCAAGGTAGGTGATACTTGTGAATAGAGTGGACAGATTTCATGTGTGAAGCCTATCTTTGGTGTGATAGTTGAAGCAAAGATTATTATTAGTAGTAGTAGTATTTGTAGTACTGGGGACTGAAGTGAGGACCTCAAGCACTTATTCTACTGAGCTATCTCCCAGGCCCCACAAAGATCATTTTTGTTGTAGAATTCTGTAGGTATTTTCAATGTAGTGTACATGGATTTCTACTTCTGGTATCATTTCTTAGATTTTGTAAGAAATTAAATATCTCATGTGAAAATGTTGATGTGGACTCTAAGCAATTAATTAGACATTTGATACATTATTTTGTTGTTGTATTTCTATATGAAGTACACATCATACAACATAGTACAAAGCTGCAGACAAAATGGGAAGAGGATAGATGGCACAGAGGAAAGAAAAACTAGGCATATGTGCTATCCATGTGAGACATGTGCACGGAACAGACAGTGACTGTGTGTGCCATGGGTGTGAACGCGAAGCAAAGATTATTCTTGTATTACAGTTTTGTGTTTATACTGCAGATCCCATGTGTTTTTATTTCTGATGATATGTCTTAGGTTTTATAAGCAAACACATAGCTGATGTGGAAATGTTGTGTCTAAACATTCATTCCAAACTTGAAACTTTATTTCATTGATATTTTTTTTCTTCTTATTTAGCTATAATAATTAAACTAGAGTTTTCAGAAGGATGCCATTGGTATTTTCATAGTAGCTCAGCTATATATATTTTTTTTTATTCTTGAGGCAAGGTCTCACTATGTAGCTCTATAGAATAGAGGCTGCCTTTGAACTCATGTAACCCAGACTTGACTTGAACTCCTATAAATTTCTGATTCTAATTTTTTTTTAAATTTTTTTGGGGGGGGGGACCAGGGTTCAAACTCACGACCTTGCACTTGCCCAGCAGGCACTTGTGCCTCGGAGCTATCTCCCCAGCCCCTCTAACTTTTTTAGACTTTGTAATCAAACACATAGCTGATGTGAAAATCCTGATGTCTATTCTGAGGAGTCTTCACATATTAGATAACATTTTATTTTACTGATATCCATCTCTTTTATTTTCAATGAATAAAAAATAGTCATATGAAAATAGAAATGATACAATATTTCTCTAGACAATGTAATAGTAATTAAAAAATGGCTACTGTATTACAAGATGCTATCTTTAAATGTATTGTTCAGATTACCAGATATGAATTATATTGTTTTTTCTTTTTCTTTGCTGACATCTTATTTTCTTATTATTTAAATATAATTGAAAGAAAGATTTTTCTTCTACAGTACTACTGGCACTTATTTTCATTGTATTTTATATAAGAATTTATTTCTAATGGTATCTTTGAGGTTTTGCAAGCAAATACACAGGTGATACCACAAGTTTATACAAAATGTACAATATATGTTAAGAATGTAATATTTTATTGTTAGTTTATTTTTGTGTTAAGAAAGTGTTACACAACATAAGAACAGCCACCCAATGAAACCCCAGGAGCAGCCACATGTGAAATATGTTCTTCAAAGTATCCTGCAAAGCAATATGCATGTACTGTCAGTATAAGCAACATATGTACATGGAACATGTTACTGTCATCATGAAGTTTGTTTGGTGTGTAAACTGGATTTTGTTTCATAGAATGTTGGTGACATTTTCATTGTAGTTCACACAGGAATTTACCGATTGTTCTTTATTTATGCTTCATACATCAAAATGTTGAAAATGTTAATTTTTATAAGCTTTCAATAAATACTCATTTATAGGAGTTCAGAACCATCCTGGGTTATAGAGTGAGTTCAAGGGTAGCACCTACCACAAAACACTACATAGCAAGACCGTGAAAGCCAGCAAGATAGCTCAGCAGACTCAGTGACTGCTTAGGCAAGTCCATGACCCAGGGTTATGTCCCTAGTACTGTATGCCACTCTGCCCCACTCTGAGGCTCCCTGAGCCCTTGGCCGAGTTCAGGCCCGGTATCATCCACCTCTTATCCCAGAGCTGAGAGGCTGTAAAAGAGGAGGATCAGTACAAGTGCAAATTGTTTATTGAGACCCTGCATGAAATACATAAAAATTAAAAGTAAGACAAAAACCCTGTCTCAAACGTTTATTTTTGTTTATATTTTCTGTATAAGACAAGACTCAGCATGTTTTTCTCTATAAGATTATATATAATTTTAAATAGTAGCATTGCAAAGAATAAACCTGAGTTTAACACATCCATTTTATGACCCCTTATGGCATAAAATGTATTATGTTTTTATACATGACATACTTACCGTAAATCCTGGAAGATTTATATTTGTTATAGCAAAATGCAGAATTGTTTACCTTATAAGGAAGAATACGTTTTTTTCATTCACATATATGCAACATTTTATTAACATAATATTTTTGATAGATAATTGTGTTATTTCCACGATTTGCCAAATGTAAATAATACTGCTTTAAATATGGTTGTAAACATGTCTTTGAAGCCCTTTTTCAATTCTTTTGTGCATATATCTAGAAATTAAGCTGGTAGGTGATATATTAATTCTAATTTAAGTTATTTCAAAGACTACCATGTTGTTTTTCTACATTTAAACCATTTCAAATTCCCATGGGCACTTCACAAATTCTGAAACTTTTTACCCTCTTACCAACATTTATTATTCTCTTTTTATGGAAACTTTTGTGCATAATTATTTCATTAACGTGATCATTATTTTCAATAGAAAGATTATATGTAATCCCATTTCTACTATTACCCTTTTAACAATCTTATATAAATATTCCATCAAAAATTTAAATGATTTTACTGTGAGTTGTTTGTTTCATTACATTACAGAAAATGTCCTTGATAATGTGTAATGATGTATGTGGCTTGAACTTTGTGTGAATGCCTATGAATCCTATGAATCAAAATTATCACACTTGGGGGGCTTGTTGGTTAGCTCTGTGGTTTAAGTGTGTGCACAGGCAATCCCAGTCAGGCATGAGAGATGGCAGTTCTATCCCCAGACATGCCCTTAAAGCAACCTTAGCCAGCCAAATAATAATAATAATAATAATAATAATAATAATAATAATAATAATAGTTCTCAAGATTATCATACTTACTCCCAGCTATGTCAAATCACTCCATAAAATTCAGGTAGAGTTTAAAAGTCCTATGGAAAGTTCTAGTTTCTACTTATAGTTTCTATACCATGTCTTTTCTAATTTGCATCATGGCAGTTCTCCTCATTTGTCAAATTCCTCCTCCTATCAAATTCCATATTTGCTTCACCACTTATCTCCATCCGATGGCACCAAGATATTGGTGGTTCACTTGTTCAGTGTAAGTGCAGTGTAAGTATTTCTTTGTTTCACTTCATTTCAATTTTCATGGAAAATATGCAAGTGAGGAAACATAATGGCTGGTCAGTTTGTGGAAAAGCACACTACTTTATTCAGGATTGAAAGCCATGAATAATGAAATCAATATGCAACATACTGTTCAAATCTTATTTATATTAACGATTATTATAGTTTCAAAATTTAGCCTTTCTTATATTTAAACTTTCACTGTTTTAGGTTGCTATGAAGTGCTCTACAAAATTCTAAGACACTATATTTTTATTTATCTTATATATATTTGGTATGCAGTCTAGTAGACTCTTTTGAAGTTAGATTTAAACAAGAAATTACTTATTTTTAAATTATATCTGACTATAACATATTCAAATAATTTATATTATGCAATGAGTAAAGTAAAAATATTTAATAAAGAAAATTCTTTTTTCAATATTTTGTATGTTTCTTTTGCATTTTTTGAAGTTCTTCATGAACTTTTGTTTCTCATTTTTTATATTATTTTATTTTTTGTTTTTAAGGAAGTGTATACAAGGTGTTCAGGATCTCACTACTGGATTGAACTCATAGAGATCCCCCTGTTACAGCCTCTGAAAAGCTGGGGTTACAGTGGGGCGGGGCCAGCATGGTTATTATTTATTTTAAGGAGATAAAACAAAAAAAAAAAAAAGAAAGAAAAGAACAGAAAAAATAAAATAAAAATAAAAAAGAACAACATTTAGGCTGGGGAGTTAGCTCAGTGGAATAAGCCTGGCAAGCACAAGGGCCTGAGTTCAATCGCCTGTTCCACACACCGGAGAGAGAGAAGAAAGACAGAGAACAAGAACAAAAGCACACTTCAAAACAAGATGATGGGAGGATAATATTGGTTCACAAATTGCATATTTTTATGTTTTAAGTACTCAGTATACAAGGCATCAGCATTTAATGGCATAAACAATACCAAAAAAAAAAAATTTTCATGAACTACCAGAAATTAGTAGTGTAGCATTCTCAACAAATAGATTTATTACTTTATTTTTGTTTGCTTTACTTTTCTCTTCCTACTTTTCTCGTTTGCCCCATCCCAGTCCCAGTTTATCTGTCCTTTTGAAATTTCTTCCCTATTTGCAGTGGCTATTGTACATTGTGCAACTAATTTATTATTTCAGTTTCTCACAAGGGGATGTTTACACATGTACGTTGGATTTGTTTCACTAACTTGTATGTTCTCAAGTTGCATTCATTTACCATAAAAGTCTCCAGTTTAATCATGGCTGAGTAAAATAGTGTTACATAAAATGAGCACAATGTTTTTATGCACTCTTTGTTTACTGGCATTTGAGTTATTTCCAAGATCCAGCTATTAAAAATTATGCTGCTACAAACATGGATGAACATATATTGTTGTGATATAAATACCCCAAAATGGAATAGCTTGGTCAAATGAGACCTTCAGTCATAATCCTTTCAAGAATCTCCACTACAGTGGTTTCACCAGTCTACATGTCCATCAAGCCTAGATAAGAGTTCTTCTTTTCCTCACAGATCCATCAGCATTTGTGAGTGGTTGATTTCTTGATAATAGCAATTCTATCTGGCACAATATGAAATCTTAGTGTTCTTTTAGATTTCATTTCTCAAACAACTAGTGATATTGAACTTTTTTTCATATTTTTTGGTTTTCTTTTCATTTCCAAAGTATATATTCATTTCAGATGCTCATTTTTAAAGAGAAGAATACAAAACGAAAACAACCCAAAACATTAGAAATGTTACATAATTTCGCTAAATAAAATAATATGGAAATTGATAATGATTCTGTATTGCATATTATATTCAAAATATTTGTTTAAAATCTCAGCTATAAACATGTAAAATTGATGAAATGGTGTTATATGAAATTTAACAGAGAATAAAAAAATTAAACATTAACTGTTCCTTTCAATAGACCCGCAGAAATCAGTAGTACAGTTATCAAGCTGTCCTCCATATATGCATCAATGTATCTTTTTCACTTCTTTCCTCCTTTTCCTCATCCCAGGTTTTCCTTCCCATTGAGCAGTTTCTTGCCTTTCCATAGGATCCATTGTACCTTTCAGATTTTATTTGTGTTTTCAGGTTCTCACATTAGCAAGATAACATTATATATGCAATTGTGGGTCTGATATATTTCACTTACCACTAGGGTCTCTAGTTTCATCGATTTACCTATAAAAGCCTTGATTTTATCTTTTTATTTATTTGTTTTTTTAGCAGAATAACATGGCATTGTGTAAAAATACCATATCTTTTTTATTCATTCCTCTTTTGATAGGCCACTTTTTATCCAAGATTTAACTGTGATAAATTGCACTGCTATACCTATGGATGTACATAAATCACTATTATGATGTTTTCTGGTCATTTTGAAAAATATGCAGGAAGGGAATAGCTGGGTTGACTGGGACTTGTACTACTCCTAGCATTTGAGGAATCTCCACACTAATTTCTCTAATGGTTGTATAGTCCGCAAGCCATCAACAGTTCAATATCCTCTTCCCATTGGGAAGGTCTTATATTTTTGAGTTCCTTATATGTTCCTAAATCAATGAGGAATGGGTGGAGAACATTTCTTCCCATGTCACAGGCTGCCTCTTCACTCTGTTGCTGGTGCCTCTTGCTCTGCAAAATCTTTCTAATGAGTTGAGATCTTGGTTTTTGTTCTTTTGTGATAATTCCTCTGATTGGAGTTTTAATCATTTTCTCCAAGAGCTTTGTATATTCTGTCTTGCAGTAGACTTGATGTTGCTGTTCTAATATTTAGAAGTTTGGTTCATTTGCCATTTCTTATTTTTAAGCTTCTAAAATTTCCTTTGTGTCATATTTAGTTTCATGACCTTTTATGTACAAGTTTCACAAGTACTTATTATTTCTAGATTACTTTTGAAAGGTTAAAATAAATGCAAAGATGTATTATGTGTTTCCAAGCCTTCTAAGAAAAAATTAAAGGTAGTGTTATTACCTTTGAACAAATTGGTAAAATCAAATGCATGAAATGTATTTCTAAATCTTTATAGTTGCTCATTTTCTGTTTTGATATAAAGAATATGACATAAATGAAAAGTACAATATTTTATTGTTGTCTTATTTTCATCTCATGAATATTTCATCAATATTATGCCTGACATAGATGGCTAACATTGACAAAAGTTTCGCAAATCAGAGTACATGGCCCCATGGTGAACCCTGAGGGGACCTGACTCACCTTGTCAGATACGGAAGTTACATATTCTTTGTAACATAGGTCTTGCTTTATCTTGGTGTTAATCATCAAACAGAAAAGTCTAACCATGAAGTATAAATAGGAAAGCCATATTAATATTCTGAGTTGTAAAAGGTTCAAGTCAACAGCCCCTAATCATACCAGATGATCTAATAATCTACTATTGTTATGGACTATTGGACTAAATGTGCAGCTACTTTCCCTTTGCGCAGTGAAAATAAAATGTTTAGACAAGAAATCATGTCTGCATCTTGAACTCTGAACAACTATGCCAAAGATATTATGCGCTGTATTAACTGTTGTAAAAAAATGATAAAAATACAGTTTAAAAAGTAATTGTATCAATTAGATTGGATCCAGTTATTCTGCATTTTTGTGTATGTACCCTTGCTAATATTTAAATTAATAAATTACATTTAGATAAATTTACCACTTATTATGCATGTTTAGCACTTCTAAGTTGAAATTCTTGACAAATGATGTTAATCACTCCCCAGGAAGAAGAAATTCGGCCAGCCATCCTACTCTTCTTTAAATATCCAGCCTGCCTGTTTCTTTCTGTCTTTCTTTCTTTCTTTTTTTCTTTCTTTCTTTCTTTTTTTTTATTTTTGGATTTCTTAAAACTAAGTTAATGTGACTTTGTAGTCATACATCATCCTTGAATTGTGCTGCTTTGATATATAATTCCTTTTATTATATGAGGTGAAAAATAATTCAAATTTAATAAAAATCTAATAAATCTATAGAATTTTGAATCTTGAATTTTTCCTCACTTTTCAGTACAGTGTATGCTACTCAATCAGATACTAGGTAAAACAAAGAATGCGCTCAGTCAGCCACATGTTACTCTGACTGGGGCTGCAGAGATAACTCAGTAGTTTGAGCACCGACCTGGCAAGTCCAAGGACCTGAGTTTGATTCCCAGCATGGCATGCTATGCAGGTCCCAGAACCACAAACACACCATGGTGACTCTGAAACATGTGTGGTGCTGCAGGGCTGTAATCCTTCTGAGATAGCAGGAATAATACTACTCTGAACTCTGTAGCGAGACCCGCAACTGAATTAAATAAGTAAATAAAACTTTAAAAAATATTCTAATTTTGACTATATCCTAAATTTATTCTAAAAAGTACATATGCTGCCCAATAGTAACTAGAATATCATTAGATATTTGTTACCTTGCTCAATTAAAATATGCTATGAAAGCTCTTAAGGAATATTCTATGACAAATGCCAAAGTCTGTGAGTGTCAGCGTCTTTTTTTTTTTTTTTTTTTTCTTTTTGAGACAGGGTCTCACAATGCAGTTCAGACTCGCCTTGCACTCACTTTTGTAGCCCAGGCTGGTCTTGAACTCACAATAATCCTCCTGTCTCAGCCTCCTGAGTGCGGGGATTACAGGCCTGCGCCACCACGCCCAGCTAAGTTCTTGTTTTTTTTTTGTTTGTTTGTTTTTTTTGTTTTTTTTTTTTTTTGAGTGTCAGCATCTTAAGAATGGTACCAACAAAAAACGTTAGAACGCTGGGGCCAGTGATATAGCCCTGGGGTGAAAGCCCCTGCTTTGGCAAGTGCAAGGGCTGGGGTTCGATCTCTAGTCCCCACGTTATGCCAGCACTGTCCCTGGGCCGCACTGAAAGAGTGACTGAGTTTGAGCATGGTCACAGTGCCTGTAATCTCAGGGCTGGGAAGGCTGAAAACAGGAGGAGCACCACAAGTCTGATTTGTGTAGTGGGATCCTGCACCAAATATGCAAATGAAGAAAGTAAAGTAAGAATTGAAAAGCAAAAAATAAAATAAAATAAAACAATAAAATAAAATAAAATAAAATAAAGAAGTTCAGAAGTCATATCTCATCATGCTGGTCATATTGCCTCTGTGTTTACCTTTCACATTTTTGAATTTTGTTGTTTCTTTGATCATAGTCATTTATTATCCTTTATCATGCCCTTTTAGAGTGAGAATATCTTCTTTGTATCCCTGTGAGTCTGAAGTTTCTAACTTTCTGGTTTAACTTGTCCAGGAGTCCATTGTTCCAACTTTACACTAATCCTCAGAGAAGGCTTTGGACTTTGGGTTTGCAACAACAATGTTACTTTTAAGATTCTGGCAAATCTTAGAAGTAGACTGAATGTCTTTTTTTTATACGGAAGCACACATAATTTCTTTCCAGGGGTTACATGCTGTAGACTAGATCTATCATGCCCCCAAAAGTCTCATGGGCTCAGACTTGGAGAATTTGGCAAGTGATAAGCTGACGAGGATGTTGCACTCACCAATAGACTCATGCACTAACAAGTTCAGCAGCTCCAAGTGTTCCGTGGAGGTGGGGGACGGAGGGCATGTGCTGGAAGTTGCCTTTGGGTCCCTATTCATTTTCGTCTTGTAACATTTTTCTGACATGGAAGGAGTAAGGACCTCCACCCCAGCCCCCTGCACATGGTGTTTCTTCCTTGCAGAGAGCCAAATATGAGCTGAAAACATGGCTAATACAAGCCTTTTCTCATTTAAGTTGTGATGTTGGGTAATTTGCCCATGTGATAATGAAGTGACTAGGACAGAAACTCTTAGCCTATTAAAAAAAGAATTGAACTGTCCTTAGGCTTTTCTCCACACATAGACATATCCATATGTCTTTCCAGTTACTAGGTTGATTTTAAGTTGTTTGAATGTAAGTATAAACTTCATTTTCCTGGTCTAAAGATTGAATTAACAACCTTAACTCTCTCTCTCCATTTCTCTGTGCTTCACAGCATTATAAACTCAAACTCAAGTGAAAATCTATAATATTACCTACCTTCCAATGAGGATGTTCTACAGTTTCTGATAACCCTTTGACCTTGTCTTTTAATAACTATAAAAAAAAAACTTTTCCCTTAATATTTGTACTCAGAATCACTGCTGCTGTTTACTACTTGGCCACACTTTCCAGGGAGAAATTAAGACTTCTATTCCTTTTCTTCTTTCTTTCTTTCTTTCTTTCTTTCTTTCTTTCTTTCTTTCTTTCTTTCTTCCTTCCTTCCTTCTTCCTTCCTTTCTTTTTTCTCATCTTTTGAGAGAGGGTCTTACTATGTAGTTCAGGTTGGCCATAAGCTCACTCTATAGCCTAGGGTGGTGTCAAACTTGGAAGGATCCTACTGCCTCTGCCTCCCAACAGCTGAAATTACAGGTGTGTGCCCGCACACTTGGCCACTTTTCTTATCTAGACCTAATACACTAAAAAAAAGGTGCAGAAGATTATTTCCCAATTTTCTCAGCATAGATGAACCGCTAGCACTGCTTGGCCACATTCAAGGCCTTCTGTTGCATTACCTTGTGGAGGTCCCTGATTCTGGGTCTTACTCAGCATGGGTTTTCTCTAAGCAATTTCCATTCCATCCAAATTTTATCTAGGAAAGAAATTCACAAGTTTCATGGTTGAGTAATTTGCTTAAATAATTTGTCATTCCATTGCAGTTTCATCATACCGTGCAAATTTTGAAATTGGGTGAGATCAGCTATAGGGCTTTTAAATTACAACAGTCAACAGTTACATCTAATTCTTGTAGTCTAGATTTAAAACTCCTTTTCCATGCCTCCCCAAATCTGTTTTATGGTAGGAGAACTGTAAATTTATGTATTTATAGATTTATTATGATTTCTTCAAGCTTCTATTTTAAAGTCAAAAACCCCTTCTCTCCAAGCAATTTTGCTCTTGAAACTGGAAAACAAGCTTTTTATATTTGACGGAGTTTGAAATATGTAAAAGTCTAATATTAAGTGAAAAAAAGGAACGTGGTGTGTGTGTGTGTGTGTGTGTGTGTGTGTGTGTGTGTGTGTGTGTGTGTGCTATGTATGTCCGAATGCAGGTAGGTAGGAAGGAAACATCACTATTCATTTCTAGCTTAGGGTTCATTCCATATACAGCTAGCAAACTATAAGACAAGAAAGATAAGACAGGTTAAATTCGTTTTGAGCTTCATTCTGGGCATCTGAGTCAAGTGTTAAAAATGTGACTGCTTCTTTTCTGTCAGTGTACAAATGCAATCCATTTTAACATACTGATTAAAATGACTATGCGTTTTACATTTTCATTGCAATACACCAAAATCATTAATGTTTCATCTTTCACATTGAAACATAAGACTTGGATCTTGGTGCTATGCACAGAGAAGCTATTCGCGCTTTGTACAGGGTTAGTACCCAGTCAGGGCGGTGGTTAATCTGTCCTTGTTCCACCAGCAAAAAATAATTCGATAGCAACATAGAAGTAGTGAAGTGTAGCCATGTTTTTGAACTTGAGTTTCATTAATTCCCTTTCTTCTTATATTTAATGTGACTTCAAATTAAAAGTAATTATATTTGGACAAGGTTCCTTGGTTAAAAGTGAAGCTGATTATAGCAAACATAGGCTCCTACGTACTTGAAAGCAGTAAACAATTAAAGCACATCACTTTCTGTGTTTCTTTTCCACAGAAAGTCACAATGACCTACATTTAATTATTCATATCTCACACTAATAAGACTTTTATAATTTATTCATTGAGTGAATCTTAAGAACTCCCAGGATTTTATTCAAGAAATAAAAAGTATTTTCATTAAATCGTATTACAATTGACTGGGCATGTTACATTTAAATTTTTTTTTCTTTTGTAATATTAAATGTTTTCTTATAAAATGCATAATATTTTCTAAAAGGTAGAAACTGTAATAAAAAGAAGTGAGTAAATAATTTCATGTTTTTATTTCCTTTGTTTTTTAATCATTTATGTATGTATGTATGTATGTATTTATTTATTTATTTATTTATTTATTCTGTACAGGATCTCACTATGCCGCTAAGGTTCCTAGTGATCCTTCTGTCTCAGCCTCTCCAGCACTGAGTTTACAGGCATGTGTCACCACAACCTGTCTTGGTGGCTAGAATGGTAAGCCTCACACAGTGGCCCTTAGTTGAGCTATTTCTTCAACCCCAATAATTTTATATTTTAATGTTAATGAACTTGGGATTGACGCAAAGAGTCATAGTCATGAGAGAAATTGTTTCAATATTATGAAGAGTTCTGTTGGATGTGGTAGGTGCTAAACGTTTGGCTAGTACCTTTGCAAAAATTGCAGCCAATTCTGAACATTTTATGAGAAGCAAACACTGCAGGGATAGGACCACATGTAATCAAGGCAAGACGTGGGTCAGACAAAACATACTGCATAAACTAGGTGTTTTGTTAGGTAGCTTTCACTAACACCTTTCTGCATAGTGCAGCATTTTTTGCTCTCATGAAAAGAAGCATAGGTCTTTGTAGATGAAATACTAGCAATGGCTTAGTCCACTTTAAAACAGTCCACTGTGATTTCACAGAGTAACATAGACTCAAACTTTCTTCCCACTGATGTTCTTCGCTACTGTTCATCATTGCTTTAGTCAACGAAAGATTCTCTGTCATGCCTCCTTTCAACATAGGAGGCAAGAGGTACTGAAATGTAAACTGAAATCAGCAAAAATTAAAAGAACATGTGACCATATTACAAGCTCTGATGAAAATAAATGTGTTCATAATACATTTAGCAAGGTCACTAGATGCAAAAGTTAATAAATGTACACTATACAAATGCATGAATAAATTGTTTCTATGTACTAATGAAAAATGGAAATAAAATGTTATGAATCCAATGACTTGAAATACTCTGAAAAACAATTTTTTAAAAAAAACTAAAAGTAAACATCAAACTTTAGCATTAACAAAAATAAATCAATACTGGCAAAATATAAATTTTGAAATACTTACGAATCGAGAGAGATACAATGCTTGGCTTGAACGTTCAACATTGTTAAGTACTTTGCAGCCACATTACGTCAGTTTCCAAGTTGGTTCCAAGAAATGCAGAAATCTAACATAATAAGAGTAGGAAAAGTAATTTGAAGAAAAGACCATTTGGATAAGCTTAAACTACCATGTATAAAAATTATTAATTTAAAGTAATCACCATAATGTCTCATAAACATAGACAATATATAAGCTGATTTCTTGAACAAAATAAACAATTCAGAGAAAGCTTAGAAGCTAAAGATATTCTGATTAATGATACTTGTTACACTGCATTACCAAAGATGAACCATTTTCAACACATTTAATGGGACCTTGAATATTAATTTTAAAAATAAGATTTTGAATCATCTTGCATCACAATAAGAATTTTAGTTTAGAGAGGAAATTCAAAATTATGAATAAAACAAAAAATTAGAAAAATGTTACGTCATCAATAAATTGTTTTTAAGTATCATTATACAGCACGACCAGGTAGGATTTAATCCCAGGGTTGCAATGATAGATATATATATGTATAGATATATACAAATATATATAATATACATATATATATGATGTGTGATATGATAGATATATATGATAGATATATGTATATATACAAATATATATGTATATATATGTATAGATATATACAAATCCATAAGTGCAGTACAATGCATAAAGCCAATTCAAAAACTACATGATCGGCTCAATTGATACAGAAAAGACTTTTGACAAAGTATCATGAGTCTTTGATTCAAAGGACAAGAAACATCATTGACAACAGGAAAACAAGAAAATGGCAGTAAACCGAAGTAATTTTGTGTTAAATGATTCCACAAAGCAAGCGAGCAATGAAACAGCACACAAAATATTAAAAGTTATTTATCATATATATACACACATGTATATACATATATATATATATATATATATATATATTTGCTCTTATGTGCAAAACATACAAAAGGAATGCTCACATAGAAAATTACATATTCATAATATATTGTTATGGTTTATGTCTAGTTGTTCCCCCAAAGCCTCATGAGTCAGGAGGCGGGCACTTCTAGAGTTTGAAACTTGATCCATGATCCCTGGGATTACGGGTTTTAGTACTGATGGGATTATGAGTCTCAGTACTTCTGGGATTATGGGTATAGCCTAAGGCAGAGGCTGAGACGGAGAGCCTGAATGTAGTATAAAGAGAGACAGAGATAGACTAGAGCTGTTGCTCTCTGCCACCCTATTTGGTTGGCTACCTCTCCCACCATTTTGTTGCTGTTCTGCCGAAATGAACTGGATGCTCTCTGCTCTGTTCCACTCAGCCTTTGGCCAGGCAAATATGGATTGAAACCTCCACAAAGTGTGAGCTAAATAAACCTTTACACTTCATTTTGAGTATCAGGTATTTGTCCCAGCAACGAGTAAAAAGTAACTAAGATATATATAAATATATAACATGCATGTAGTATGTGCATATACATACAGAATAAGGATTAATTGAAAGTCTACCAGATAATTGGATTAAAAATCTTGCAATTATTTTTACATAGTACCATATACACTTGACAAGTAATATAAGAAAAGGCTCTATTCATTAAAATTTAATTTTTTACTACTGAATATAGGGTAGAATAATTATTTTAAAAACATACAATAATTAATGTTTTTGCATATGTCCCTGATGAGTGTTTAGACTATCAAGAGACTTTGGGAACATAATTGTCAATATTTATTAAAACTAAAATTATATCAGAATTTATAAGTACTTGATATATAGTCAATTAATTCAACTACTATTTTTTTTATAAAAATACATATTTAACATTTACATATACTGCCATAAAAATAATCCTGAGAATGGGAATGTAGCTTAGTAGTAGAGTGCTTGCCTGGCATATACAAGATCCTGCATTCAATCTCCAGCACCACACACAGAGAGAACACAAGAATAATCTTAATAAAACTCTATACACATACTTTCTATATGTTTACCCTCTACATACATTCATCCACATCAAACATGTGATATGGAGACATTATGGTCCTTCCAATAAAGCATGAACCTACCAAATATATGTATTCTTCAACCATGGTGTTATGGCTTATGTCTAGGTGTCCTCCCAAAGCCTCACGCAGTTAACAGGGAGGACTTCTAGAGTTTTCAATTGATTCATGATCCAGTGCTGGGTTTATGGGTGTAAGTGCTGCTGCATTATGGGTATAAATGCTCCTGGGATTATGAATGTGAATGCTACACCCATCCTGGGGCAGATGGACTGAATGGAACATGAGGGCAACAGACTTACTCTCTGCTGCCGTTGTTGCTGCTGCTCCAGCCATTTCGATCTTTGCTATTGCCATGAATGGCTGCTCTTCTCTGTCATGTTCTACTCTGCCTTGGACCCAGGTGAATATGGACTGAAACTTCCACAAACTGTGAGCTAAGTAAACTATTCCTTCCTTCATTTTGGGTGTAGTGAGTTTCATCCCAGCAATGAGAGAAGAGTAACTAAGATACATGGCATTCATTCACCAAATTCTATAGTGTCATATGTAACACTTTATTAATTTAAGTATTAAAACTGGCAAAACAATATTGTGGGAATTCAAAATTACTGCTATGTTCTAGAGAACAGTAGCCCCAGTTAGGTGTTCAGTAAGGTTAGGGATGATTTTTGAGGTTCAGGTAAGTTTTAATGTGTAGCCTGATAATCCTGCTATGCTCTATTTGGGAATATTCACGAGTGTCTATGCTTTTCCATGTGTGTATATATGTTTACAAATATGTTACTTTATTTAAAAGCTTAAATTACCATTAACTAATTACTAATTAAATAGCAAGATGATGTTAACGATAACTAAGAAAAATATGATCAGAATTTGAGAAAAAAGAAATAGTTGCAGAGAAACCCATTGATAATGAAGTAAGACATGAATAATGAGTGAAATCAACACAGTATCTTAAGTTCAAAAGAAAATAAAGGGGTGCTGGGGAGTCCATGGCACAAATGCCTCACTGGCAAGTGCAAAGTCATGTGTGTGAACCTTGGTCCCTCAAAAAAAAAAAAAAAGGATATGACATGTGACATGAATTTTAACAGCTATTTGAATCACATTGTTATCATTATGTTATTAATTTTTATTATTACACCTTACAAATGTGTAGAAGGCAAACTGGCTTATGAAACATGCATTTTTTCAGTCATTGCTACAAAAAATACCTAGAAAGAAAAGTGCTTGCATAACCACATTCACTGAAAATATTTTTCTCAGAATAAAAGACGTCGAGGCCATTCAAAGATTTCGTAGTGGTGGAAGACTAATGCCAATGCAACCTGCCTACCTGAAGCCCAGCTGATAGGAGATATCTCTGCACGAGTTAACATTCAGCTATAATGAGTTTGGTATCTTTCTTTGCAGGATTGGTTGGTTACCAACCAGCGTAGTAACTGGTTGAGATTACAATTGTTTTTTCCTTTCTAAAATTATTTATTTATTTATCATAGACAGAGTCTCACTACACAGTTCAGACTCATTGTGATCATACTGTCCGTGCCTCCCCAGAACTAGAATTACAGACTTGTGCTACTACATTCGGTTTTATGGCTGGTAGGGTGCACCCAGGGATCTGGAGCTGTCATTGCATGTGCTACTGGGGATTGAATTTAAGTCTTTATGTTTGCCAGGCAGGGACGTAGGACACTAAGCTGTGTCCCTAACTCCAAGACTACTGCGCTTTAAAAATCAAGCATGTGCTGGCTCCACCCCCGAGTGCACTGAGATGGCAATTCAGACTGGGCATGGTGGTGGGCGCCTATAATTCCAGCTCTTGGGAGTCTGTAAATAAGCCAGATTACTATCAATGTGATCTAGTAGTGAGATCCTGAACACTCTGTAGACCCTTCCCTAAAATACACACACACAAAAATATATAATAAAAATCAAGCATGCATGCGCAATATAAAAATCAATATTAACAGCCTTTGTATTTTATTGGAGAACATTTCACGACAATATTTTAAAATATTTCCGTTCACATTACATATAGACAAGTATAGTTTAAAAGATATGTGCTTATAAAAAAATAAAAAGAAATGCAAATACAAATATATTATTGAATACTATAGAATATAATATGCTTTTTCAATAGATTAAATAATTTTAAGCCACTTTAAGAAACTAAAAATAAAAATTTCAATGTATTCACATGGCTACTGTTATGGTTTATGTCTAGTTATCCCCCCAGAAGCTCATGCAATCATGAGGCAGGGATTTCTAGAGTTTGAGACTTGACTCGTGATCCACTGGGATTAGGGTTTTAGTACTGATGGGATTATGGGTCTGAATACTGCTGGAATTACTTGACTCATGATCCACTGGGATTATGTGTTTTAGTGCTGATGGGGTTATCAGTCTGAGTACGGCTGGGATTATGCGTGTGGCCTAAGGTGGACAGGTTGAGGCAAAGAGGCTAAATGTAATATAAAGAGAAACAGAGAGACACACTGACTGGCTGTTGCTCTCTCCTCCTCTGATTATTCAGTTGCCTCTGTCATGATTGTTGCTGTTCCGCTGCCATGAACTGGATGCTCTCTGCCCTGTTCCACTCAGCCTTGGACCAGCTGAATATGGACTGAAACTTCCAGTAATTGTGAGCTAAATAAACTTTTCCTTCCTTCATTTTGGGTGTTGGGTATTTGTTCCAGCAACAAGAAAAGAGTAACTAAAACAGTTACAAAAATAAGAATATATGAGATGTCATTGAACATTACAGTGAATGCATACATTTAAATAAAATTATCACAGTAAAATCAGCATTGTCATTAATCCTCTTGAAAGTACTTCCTCTTACTTTGAATACCTTTATCCTATAAATCTTGTAAGCTGGAGCTGCTTTTTCCTGAGTGTATTCAAAGCTGTGCATTTATTAATACTCTGATGTCATGAGTTCATTGAAAACATTTACCTTTCATGATCATTTTGTCTTTGGGGTCCATCCAGAAGTTGAGTGATACCAGATCCAGTGAATAAGGCAGATGAGATCACACTGTCAGCTTTTTTTTTTTTATGAATCTGCCTTTCTGTGAGATGCCTGGATGTTTCCTGGCAGACTCAGTCACAGACTTTTGCTCCCAGCATCCCTTTAGAAAGGGTCACATTCAACTGGTCGAAATCTTGTCTGGAGATAGGGGAAGTACTCTGAGGGGGGTTCACACCAATGCATCCATCACTGCAATATTTTTTTATTTATTTAAAAAAACATACTATATATTTTGATCAGTTCTTGTAAATATAATTTTATTATTAAAACGAATGTATTATGCTTCTTAAATTTGGGTGTTTGATCCTCTTCGGGTGTATGGTCCATGTTAAGTGCCGTTAATGCAGAAGCACCGTGATAAAGCAGCTTAATTCTTGAAGGCTGTTAGCTGAGCAGGAGACAGGGATGGGGGGGAAGAGGCCAAGTGCCACAGAGAAGACCAGCACTGTGACTGTGCAGCCCCCGATGCACCCTTAAATGTGCTCTTGCTATGTCTTAATCCAAACAAATTCACTCCCTTTTATAAATAGTCACAGACTAAAAGATGATACGTTCCAAAGTTTACATTGACTAAAATTTGATTCTTACTTTAAAGTATTATCAATGGACATATGTCATTTGATAGGTAAAACAGAATGATCATTAGGAGACTTCCGGATTGATTTCATGTGATTTCCGGCTGTTTCTCAAAAAAACAAAATGATTATGAAATATAAGCTTTATAAATCCATTCAGGACCTTAACACAGCTATGAAAGTGCTGCTATTGAAGGGCAGGAAGGAGGACTTTCAGAACTGCTTTAGAAAACGGAATGAATAATGAGATGTGTGAGGAGAAGAGTCATGAGAAGGGTTAGTGTAAATTTACTACAATAGCATGTTTAGAAGTTTGAGCTGTTATTGTAGTTTTTGATCACCTATCATACTCTAGAAATCCCAGGCTATGAAATTAGGCAAGATAAAAAATCAACGTTTAAGGGCTGGGAGAAGGTCCAGTAGAATAGTCACTTGCCTGATCCAGGCATGATAATGCACACTTATAAGCCCAGCACTTGAGAGGCTGAGGCAGGAGGATCAGTGAAAGTCTGAGACAAGCCTGGGCTACAGAAGTGAGCTCAAGGCCAACCTGAACTGCAGAGCGAGACTCTGTCTCAAAAGACAAAAAAAAAAAAAAAAAAAAAAAAAAAAAAAAAAAAAAAAAAAAAAAAAAAAAAAAAAAAAAAAAAAAAAAAAAAAAAAAAAAAAAAGTCAAATAAATTGGGAAAGAACTGAAAAAATCTTCTATGTAGAAAATCCAACAATATAAAAAAATAAAACCTACCAAAATTCATCAGCAAATTCAGCAAAATTGCAGAATACAGAATCATATTCAAAATTCCTAATGCTTTTACATGCTTGTAGTAATTTATCTGAAATAAAAGAGTATTAAGGTAAAGCTCTATTTAGAATGGCTAAAAGAATTCTAGAAATAAAGGTAACTAAGAAATGAAATATCTGAATAATGAGAAATAAAATACTATTAAAAAAGGAGAAGGATCTCAAAAAGTGAAGTAACATCTTCAGTACTGAGGGTTTGAAAATCATAATTGACAAAATGTACACATTTTCTAAAGCAATTTATGGATTCCATGTCATCCCTACCAAAATACCAATGGAAATTTTCACAGAATAATAAGAAACAATTATAAAATATTTGTGGAATCAAATAGTCAAAAATATTCAAGCATACCTCTCAGCTTGGTCTTCTAAAGGTATGTCATTTCTAATGTCTTACAGATTATTACTATACTCTCATTTAAATAAATTTTTTAAGTTAAAAAAAAAAAGAAAAAGACAAGTCAACACTGGGACAAACGCATGTCCTTTTCTGTGTGCTTTTCACCTTTCGCATCTGAACTTTTGGTTGAAATAAAATGTTTGACATAGATTTAAAAAAAAAAAGACCAGAAAAAAATAACATTTCTTGAAAGCAAGTGGTAATATTCAATTATTTGTCCAGTCTTGCATAACTATCTGTTAATCTGATCAACAGAATTGATGATGAAAACAGATAATAGAGCAACCATTGTGAATCAGCTATCTTTGTTTTGAAAATCTGTAACATATGTATTGTCATATGAAATCCTGTTTCTGGCCTTATTTCTGCTATTCATTTTTGCTTCTACTTTTACTAGTCAAAATTAAATTAAATTAAATTAAATTAAAAAATTAAAAATAGCCAAAATCATAAAATTCAAACAAAGCCATTTTGGTCCAAAGAATAAATCAGGCTTTATGTCCATGACTTTAAAGTGTAGTGCAATTCTGTGCTAAACCAAATTGCATCATATTGGATTCAAGTTAAGGCACAGATGAATAAAACACAGTAGAGAACCCAAAAGAAAACCTACAGGCCCTCAGCCAACTGATTTTTGAAAGAAAAGCAAATAACATTTTGGAGAAAGGAAAACTTTCCATAAAAGGTGTTATGGTTTATGCAGAGTTGTCCCCCCAAAACCTCATACAGTCATAGGACTTCTGTAGATTGAGACTTGACTCATGATTCACAGGGATTATGTGATTTAGTACTGATCTAGAGTTTGAGGCTTGATCCATGATCCCTGGGATTATGGCTGTAGGCTAAGGCGGATAGACTGAGGTGGAGAGCCTGGATGTAATATAAAGAGAGATAGAGAGAGAGAGAGACTGAAGCTGTTCCTTTCTGCTCCCTAGTTGTTCTGTTACCTCTGTCACCATCGTTGCTATTGCACTGCCATGAACTGTTGCTCTCTGCCATGTGCCTCTCTGCCTTGGAGCCAGCCGAGTATGGACTGAAACCTCCAGTAAATGTGAGCTAAGTAAACCTTTCCTTCCTTCATTTTGGGTGTCGGGTATTTGCCCCAGCAACGAGAGAAAAGTAACTAAGACAAATGGTGATTGGAGAGTCAGGCAACCAAGAGGCATAGGAAAAAAAAAAAAAAAAAAAAACAACTCCCACACAAAAGTCAACTCATGTTGGTCCTAGGCTTGCAAGTATCAACTGACTGGAAGAAAATTTTGGAAAACACTGTAGAACATTGTAGTGGCATGGAATTTTTGTGTAAGAGCTAAACCAAGCATTCAATCAATCAATCAATCAAAATAAACAAGATTATTTCAAACTAAAGAATTGAGAGCACAGCACAAGAGACAATCAGCAGAGTTAAGAGACAGCATAGAAAATGGGAAACTATACTTGAATTCTATCTATGTGATACTAGATTGACATGCAGGACACATAAAGAACTTAAAAAGCTAAACAGAAAACAAACAATCAGAAACAAAAAAGTAGTAAAAAAGTTTCTTCAAGAAAAGAAACAGAAATCATCAAGAGAAGCATGAAAAATACTGTCACTAAGCACCAGGGAAATACAAATAAAAAACAAGTGAAATACTTGTTTATGCTAGTAATAATTACGATGTAGCCGGGCGTGGTGGCTCACGCCTGTAATCCCAGCACTTGGGAGGCTGAGGCAGGAGGATTGGTGTGAGTTCAAGACCAACCTGGGCTACAAAAGTGAGCTCAAGGCCAGCCTCAACTGCATAGCGAGACCCTGTCTCAAAAAGACAAAAATAATAATAATAATAATAATAATTACGATGTAGACAATACTGTTGAAGAAGTAGAGAACGCAGAACGTTTGCCCACTATTGGTGGGAATTCCAATAAAAAGCTGTCACCAAAACAGTACGGAGGCAAAGGGGCCAGGATGTTCCAGCCCTGGGCTTGCATGTGGTCCCCACCCCCGCGGTGGGCTGAGAAGGCAATTGAGACTAGGTGTGGCAGTGTGCACCTATAAACACAGTTCTTGGGAAGCTGCTAACAGGTGGATCACTATGAGTCCAATCTAGCAGTGAGATGCTGGACGCCCTGTAGACTCTTTCCTAAAAATATATATAAAAATCAAAACAGTATGGAGATACCTCATAAATTTAAATACATAAGCCAAGTGTAGTAGTACAGTCTTGTGATCCCAGCCCTTAGAAGATTGAGACAGTAAGGTCACCGTGAGTTCCAGCATCATCTGGGCTATACTGTGAGTTCAAGACCGGTCTAAACTACATAGTCAAACCCTATCTCAACACCCCCAAATGTAGATCACTCACACAATCTTGTAATCTCACTACTGTGCATATAGCCAAATGAAATGAAATAGGTACATTAAAGACACGTGTGTGTCTTCAAAATAGTCTTTCATCACTGTTTCCAATGACCAAAAGACAGAATAACCTATGAGCCCTCCAACTAATGAATGAACAAAAACAATGTAATGCAGATAAAAAAGAAATATTACTCGTCTTAAAACATCATTAAGTCCTGTTTGTTGCAATATAGATTGAGCTAGAGATCATTACATCTTGAGAAATAAACCAGGTATAGAAATACAATTAACATATGATCTTAGTTCTATGGAGACTAAGTTGACCTCACAGAATGTGAGAGCAGAACTGTGGTTACCAGAGGCTGGAAGAATAAGGGTGAAGTGGCAAGAGGCATAGATCAATCAATTTTAATATTTTAATTAGGTATATAGGAGCAAGGAATCCTGGTAAAATATCACACAGTGATCATTGACAACTATAATACATTATTTATTTAAAAACGTAGAAAAAAAAGATTTTTAACACTTTGTCATGAAGAGATGCTTAATGTTGGAAGAAATATTTTTATTTTGATTTCTCACATAGGGGATCAAACATAGGACCTTGTGCTTGCCCAACAGGCAATTATGCAGCTATGTAGCTGGCTCATTATTTTGACACTACTCAAAATATATACATAAAACATTACATAGTACCTCATTAGTATTCACTAACATATGTATCATTTACAAAATTTATAAAACTAATGAGTTAATTATCTAAGAAAGGCAATGTTTCAAAATCAAATGAGAATAAATGAATGCAGTTCCAAATAATTTTTTAAAATATAGAAATATTCAAATACATAGGGATAGACAGAGAGATCATGAATAAAAGCCAAACTACCTGAGAAATACTTCAAAGAATCAACAAGTAAAATCTCATAATTTGAGAAATTTCTGATTGTCTAAGAAAATCATTAACAGAGCAAAAGGACAATCCACTAATTGGGAAAAATTCTTCACCAACAATTACTCAAAGGATTTCTATCTTGCATACATAATGAAATAAAAAAAATAGTCAGGCCACAAAATTCAAAATTCAATCCAAACATAGGCATCTGAGATGAATCCATACTTGTCAGAAGAAAAAATACGATTGGAAAGTAAACATGAAAAAATGTTCCTCATCATTGGTCATTAGACAATATTGCAAAACTTTTTCAGTCAAGAAATAATGGCTACAAGAGAAATCAACTAATATCAAATTCTGGAGATGCTATGGGGAAATGGAACCCTTCCCCACTGTTGGTGGGTATATAGACTGGTAAAACCACTATGGATGTCAAGGTGGAGACTGCTCAAAAAATGATGTCTGGCTAAACCCATTGGACACAGCTTCTGGATGTTTTCCCAAAAGAACTGAAAACTTCCTACTGCATTGAGATATGTGCACCCAAGTTTATAGCAGTACAATTTGTCCTAGCCACATCTTAGATACAGGAAAATGACCTTCACTTGAAGAATGAATAAAAGATGTATTTTCACACAAAAGAATATTACCCAGCCATAAAGAAAGACAACTGTGAGGTCTTTATAGCTAAGCAGATGGAACTAGAGTCTATACTCATAAGTGAAATGAATCAGATATACATCTGTAAACATCGGATTATATCCTTAGCGTAAGAGCCTGAAAGAATAAATAAAATCTGATGGGTAAAATAGATATAGCAAAATAGAAAGAAACTGAGCATAAGGAATAAAAAGAGAAAATGATAGAAAAAAAATGAAAGGGGAAGACTCATATAAGTATATATACAGGACAGCTGAGATGATTGTACTAGTAATTCCATCAGTTCTTTGAAAATAGCAGTTAATATTTTAAATTCTCACTTTGGAAAACTTTGTATGCTGACATCTGTAATCTGAGGAATTATAGATCAAAGACAGCAATGCACAATATAAAAACCATGTTCAACACCTCGTCCTTTGTACCATTTCTATTATCTTATTATGATTACACTGTCTCTAAAATAAATTTTAAAAATAAAACAGTAAAAAGGGAAGAAAAAATTGAGGTATATTGAAAGTAGTTCAATTACTTGTCCGATCTTCCATACTTGTATCTGTTAATCTGAGCAACAGATCTGACAGTACCAAAAACAACACATAGCATCCCCTGCTAATTTGTTACTTTTGAGAATCTGAACCATATATATTGCTTTATACTACTTTGTTTCTGTCTTTGCTTTGCTATTTGTTTTTACTCTTTAAATTTAAATGTAAAAATAAATCAATTTAAATTTTAAAAAGTACAAAAAATAATTACTGTAATGAATACAATTTAAATATAAAATCACAAATAAACAATTACCAGGAAAAATTTACATAGAAATTATACAAATGTGTTGCCATAGTGTAATATCTTAAATAATTCAGCAGATATTTTTTATTTCTTTTTTTGAGACAGTCTTACTAACCAATACAAGGTGACCTTGAACTATGTATCCCTGGCTGCCTTGCAGTTTTGTGATCCTCCAGCCTCAGCTTCCTAAGGGCTGGATTATAGATGTGTACCACCAAGCCCAGCAATTTTTTTCATTTTAATTTATAGAGACATTACATCTCCACTAATCAAGAAGAGCATTAGGAGACCAAGTCATAGTGAAAAGCCATTTACTTTGCCATAGGGGAATAATATTTTAAAATGCATTTTCTTAGTATTTATCATACTTTATTAGTTTTGCATCTTATATTAAAATTTAGCTAAGACAAACTAATTTGTTCTAATTACTATCCATATTACAAGTGTTTCTGTAATTTTCACTTGGCTGTTTATATAGATGAAAGAAAAATATAATTAATGTCAAATAAAAACATGTTTTTACTAAGTGCAGAAACCTGTGGAAATTTCAGTCAGATGAATGACACTGTTACTGAGAAGCAGAATAATTTCCATGACTCTGCATACCCATGAGTTTGGAAGGTTTTAGAACTGAAGGTACTGGTTTTCCTCTTGGAAGAACTAAGCTTATGAAAGCCTTGATTGCTATAACCATAATGTAATGGTCAAGTCTCGTATGGTCAGATAACCAGAGTGCTGGTTTGCGAACCCAGCCTGGGCAGAAATATATATATATATATATATATATATATATGTATATATATATATATATATACATATATATATGACAAATTCATATTTAAAATATTTTAAACATTAACCTACTTCCTTATTTTATTTCTTAGTACAGTATGCAAGAGTTTATCATGCAAGAATTCTAAGAACTAAGCCGGGCGTGGTGGCGCACGCCTGTAATCCCAGCACTCAAGAGGCTGAAGCAGGAGGATCAGTGTGAGTTTGAGACCAGCCTTGGCTACAAAAGTGAGCTCAAGGCCAGCCTGAAGTGCATACTGAGACCCTGTCTCAAAAAGACAAAAAAAAAAAAAAAAAAAAAGAATTCTAAGAACTGCAGATCAAAAATATTTGCCAAAACATGAGTTGTATCCATTCTGAACTACACAGACTTCCTTCTTGGTCATTATTCAAAACCATGCAGCGTAAACTGTATAACATTTGCATATCATCAGGTGTCTATAAGTAACGTAGAAATGAAATGTATAGAAAGGTGTACATGCAAATACTATGCCAGTTTTTCATCGTCTTGTCCACCTGTAGGCAGGAGAATATACACTCCCATCGCCCCACACTGAAGAATAGGACTACTTGTCCCTCTGTCCCAATACTCACCTCAGAACCTGCTCTCCAATGTTTTAGTGCATAGACGTCAGTTACTTCTCAAATGTGCCAGTGTAACACATGGATTTATAAGTAAATGAAGCAATCCCTCCCAGTGCTTCTTTCACCTTAGTAACAAAATACGTAAAAAGTAACCAATAAAACCTCCAAAGACTGACTAGTGCAATGTCCTTCAAAATAAATCATTTTGAAAATAGCCGTTGGCAGTGTGAAGATGACAGTATTGCATCATATGCTAAAGTCACTTGACATGTGGTTTAATTTGTACTTATGTCCTTGAAGTTATGAAATACCCTGAGGATAAATTTTCTCATCAATAATTATATTTCTTGGGCCCAGCAGGATGGCTCAGTGGTCTAAAGCGCCTGCTTAAGAAAACTTAGGCGGCTGCAGGGACTGGAGTTCGATTCCTGGCACCACATGCTGCGCCAGCCCTGCCCTCAGGGAGGGGTGAACCGGCCATAAAAATAAATAAATGAGTAAGTAAGTAAATAAATAAATAAATAAACAAACAAAAGTTCTGAAACAAAAAAATTTAAATAATAATAGAGGGCTCGGGAGATAGCTCCATTGCCCAAGTGCCTGCTTGGCAAGTGCAAGGTCGTAAGTTCAAACCACAGTCCCACAAAAATAAATAAATAAATAAATAAAATAATAATTATATTTCTTTCCTTTAGGGGTAATTAAACAAATTAAATCAATCAACATGAGAACTATAAATCAACATAAAAATATATCTATATATCTATATATAGATACGGCATTGACAATTAGTAATCTTTGTGTCAGTTATGAAATTTAGTATCTGAAGACATTGTTTAAGCAACATATGGAAAAGACATAACATGTTTTGCTGATAAAATATGCAACACAATCAGTGCCATAACATGCTAAAGAGAAGCGAAGCACACCAGAATGTAAGAAACTGCTCAAAAAAACTGAGAGGAACTTCATATCTAAAATCACTTTTTCTCTGTCAAAGGGGAGTTTCACTCTTAAATATCATAGAAAATTTAAAGAAATTCATTTGTTTAATTTAAAGATACCTAGTTTAACCAAGGAATTCTTTTGCAATGTTGAAACTTCAAATATATTTCTTGTAAATAGATAGATAGATAGACAGATAGATAGATAGATAGATAGATAGATAGATAGATAAAACCTCAGAACTTAATCCTACTGCGTGATTTTTAATACTCATCTTTATTTTCTAAATGACCACAAGAGATGGGTAGATTGGGGTATATTTTCTGTTAGACTTCTCATAATTTAAAAGCCTTTGTCTTTGGGGCAACAGGGTAATAGCTGATAGGAATTTTTTCTTACTCTAGCAAGTGACCTTTTGCTTTCCAATAAGGGGATATCACTTTCTTCTGCTCATAAAGAAGAACAAAACCTCTGTCGTTCACCTCCTTCACCCTCCTGAGAACTGTCTCTAATTCCAGCTGTGTTTTGTAAGTGAAATTTGTCAAGAGCTTGACAGTCCCCTGCCACTTAGATAACTAGAGCTCATTTCCAACGTCTAGAGCTTCTCTGATTTTGACATGGAAATTATTTTATTTTATTTTATCTATGTATTTATTGTATTTTAGGGAAGGTCTACAGGGTGTTCAGGGTCTCACTACTAGACCAGACTCATAGTGATTTGCCTGTTTATAGCCTCCCAAACTGGGATTACAGGCACGTGCCACCACACCCCATCTCAATTTCCACCCCAGCGCACCCCAGGGGTGGGGCCAACACTGCAGGCCCAAGGATCTTACCCAAGTCCCCGGGCCTGCTTGCAGGTGCTTTAATACGCTGAGCTATATGGACAGCTCTTGACATGGAAATCATTAATGATCTACCTCTCCATTCTTCTCAGTGACTGAGGTGGAATTTAAGAATTTACTCTGGGCTACAAAACATTCTCTCTTCTTGATGTGAATATTTCCTACTGTTTTGTATTAGAACAGTCAACTAAACGAAGGATAGACATAGATCTAATTTTAGTTGAATGTGAAGAGTCTGAGTATGAGAGGCTTTTTTTAGAAACACTGAGGAATCTAGAGAAATTTTATTTATCCATGTATTTATAAAGCAGATTTGAAAAGTTAAATAAAAAGACAATTCTAAGACCATACCATAAAGAGACAAAAACAATGTTTCTGCTTGGCTCATTCCAAGAACACACCTCATCTTGTTCAAACAAAATTTCTGAATTGTTGTTTAAGTCAACTACCAGCAAATATAAAACTTACGCATTATGTATAAAAATATGTAAAAGCTTATGTTGTTCTTTCTTTATTCTCTACAGAACTATGGATTGTTTTTCATATGACGCAAAATTACTCATTTTCAAGATTCAAACAAGAAGCCTATTCTGTCTCAGATTTACTAGCGGTCAGGATCAAGGGTGAGTCTCATGGGTGATTCTATGGTTTTTGAAGTCTCCCCTGGAGCAGGCAGTGGAGAGTCAGTCCATACTCAAGCATTCTTCTGGGAGCTTTTCTTAGGGTTATTTCTTGGGAACAGACTTCTATTCTGCCAGGGCAACACACTGGGGACCAAAGGAGGAAAAGACAAATGGATGGAGCTACTGTAGTTTTATGTCTTAATCTCAGCATCAGCATCTGATTACGTTCTGCTTATTTGAGGCCCTAAATATATTGCACACTGAGCAAGGAGGAATGTAAGGGTCAGACAGAAATCTAAGAATCTACTGGATTCCCACAACACTTAACATTGACACTTGGTCCACATGGCTGGTATTATAGACTCTATCCGTGTTCTCATAGAAAATGTTTGAAAATGACTGAAGCATTGGTATAAAGACAGTTTGGGGGCTAATTATTAAATCAAATTTTAACCTTTTAAATATCTAAGACTTTGCTAATATATAAATACAAAAACTTTAAATAGAAGGTCATGTTAATAGAGAATGTTTTCAATATAGATGTGATCTGAAATAGTTGCTTTATGTTCCTCAATATGACACTATCTTGCACAGTGAGTGATCTCACTTTAAAACTGTTTGCCAATATATCATGGGAAAGTCTAATGACTTTAGTCAGTGCATAGTTTAAAATACTGAAAAGGCTTTACCCACAGAATCTTCATGACTGACGTAATAAAATATTTCAATTTTGAAATGTAAATAAATATGTGCAGTAAATGCTATATATAAATCATATGTGGTCATTTTTTTCTTATACCACCTTAGTTTGCTGAGATTTGAATTTTGAAATCCAATTTGGCTTAAGCAGAACATATACTAATGAAAATATGTTCAACTTTGATGTGCTATTTTAGTTAGAATTTAAAATTAATTTCATAGAGACTGATTTTAAAAGGTTAATATCAATTTTCCCAGAAATACCATAATCACTCTGTTTCCTATTGATGAAGGGACTAATCAAGGAGATAGAAGCCAAGAAATCATAAAGCTGAGTAAGTTCTGGAAAATGGTTAGAATTTAATATATTGGCAAACTTAATAGAGGTGAAATATAGTCATTTATCAAACACTACCTATGATCCGGACTCAGCTGTACGACAACATGAGGGGAACCTTTTTAAATAGTGGTGATACCCAGGGGGAATCATGGTGATTTTACCAATTTTTAAGGGCCACATTTCTCCTGAGTGATGAGTCTATATTACACTTGTGAGTCAGTATAAAAACTGCTGTTTATATCACTCTGTGATGAAATTTCTTGTCATGTTTTAAAAAATGCCACTTCTTTCCCTTTGTAACACCAAATTCCCTTTCAGGCACAAATATATATGTTGCATTTGGATCCTCTTGACCACTAATATTATTTAAGCTGTACATATTTGTTAATTAACTTTACTCAGAAGACTATTTCTAGAAACACAAAGCCCACTTGTCCCTATGAAACAACTCATTACTGAGTCTTTGAAGACTCCTGGATGATAAGAGAACCAAGACCACCTGACGAGAGCATGCTGCCCAAGGTGATGTTTTCAGACTTCATTCCTTATAATATAATTAAATCTAAGTATTTCAGCCTTTGCCCCTGACAGTGTGATCCTATCTTGGATACCTACGTGGCTGCCTTGCACTATGGAAATAAGATTTTTCATTCTCTGTATTCCCTGACCATGGCTAAGTTTAGACTGAAGTCATTCCTGGTCTCTCGCATGTTGTGCCTCACATGGCATTTGCAGAGCCTGCATAGTGTCCCTCTGTCCTCTTCGGGCTTCTTGTCACCCTGGTGCTTGTGGGTAGTTGGCAGATCAGCCCACAAACAACCGAGGTACCCTGGCCAGGACAACTCTGATATGGGATCCAAAGTCTCTAGCTTATGACTTCCAATACTGTGATGCATCAGGTCAGCACTTAAATGAATGAGAGTTCTTTATATTTATTTATTTGTTTATTTATGCATTGGGTTTTTGCAGAAAGCCTTGCTTTCCGTTTTCACTGGAAAGACTCTGGCCAGGGTAACACTCCAGAAAAAAATTGAAAACAATGAAAAAACTGAAAATAATTTTCATTAGACTGTGAAGTTAAGGGTCCACATTTCTTCCTTTGAGAGGTCACTCTTGTTTTTTGTTTTTGACACATGGCGCAGTTGGTGGTGGCAACTGCCAGTGAGAATCCATGTGCTCTGTTAGGCCTTACCAAACCTTTGAGGGCCTAGAGATGTAATTGCTCCTTTCCAGAATACTTAGTCTTGTCCCTCACCATTGACTCCTCCTTCCCTTTTTTTCACTTGGCTTTTCTTCTCTCTCTCTCTCTCTCTCTCTCTCTCTCTCTCTCTCTTTCTCTCTCTCTCTCTCTCTCTCTCTTTCCCTCTCTCTCTTTACACTACCAGGAATCAAACTGGGAACCTTGCACTCGCCAGGCAAGCCCTTAGTCTACCGAGCTATCTCCACAGCCCAACTCCCCTCTTTTTTTTTTTTTTTTGAGAATTTCTGCATCCACTTTACTCCTGACCAATGTTTTTGATCTGAGAGATACAGAGGCAACCAGTCTTTTGCTTCTCCAGAACAATGAGCTTTCCTTTTTGTCATAGCTTATCTGTGGCTAAATGTAGTTTGTGCATTTCTTTTCCATAATTTGCCCGGGACAGCCAGCTGGTCAATGTTACCTCAGTGCCAATGTAAGCTTCAAAATCTAAGCAAGGTCACACTTGTGTGTCAAGAGCTCTCTGTCTCGATGTCTCTGTCTGTCTCTGTCTCCTACTCCAGAGGTCTGGTCTTATAACCCTGTGGCAATAGGTGCCCATCACTTTTAGGATGAATGCTGCACTTAAGGGGATCTGATAGTACTAGATCCTTTTCCCCCTCTAACCCACCTTTGGGCTATATTCCAGTAATAGGTCTAGGTATGAGCTCCAAAGTCTCAGAGAGAACTCCGTTTTGCTTTGTTTTGTTTTGTTTTTGTGTATGTGTATGTAATGTTCTTTTGATGATCAGGAGTAGGAGTGAAAGAACCAGCTCTCAGGCTGCTGTGCAATCCCCAGAGATTACGGGAAATATTGATTTTTGCTAGCAAACAATATGTTTTAAACCCAATCAGAGTGCTTTATAAGACCATAATGGCCGTGGAATGACTTCTCTTCATGCCAGCAGCAGACACTAAACTCCAAGTTCAATAAAAAAGAGACCCGTGATAAACATAAGAATGTGTCAGGGTTAGCAGTGAACCCCACACAAAAAAAGAGCTGGATAAAGAGTCTGGATCTCTCGACTTGCATCAAGTGAGAGTTTGAACCTAAGCTGGTACAGAGAGTACCTCAGGTTCCAAACTGGAGATCAGTTGCAAAGCCCAGCTCTCAGGAGACAGGCAGCCTGCACTGATGTCCTGGCTGGGGTTAATACTCCAGTCTCCAGATGCCCAGTGAGGAGGAAGAAGCCTTTAAGGTAACTTGCAAGGAGCTCCTAGCAATCTGTGCACCTTATCTGATCTACTTTTTTAATTCTGCGGTTTACATTGATATTTATGTCTAGCCTGTATGTCTAAAACATTTGTAAATAATTCTGGAGCAATTCTTAAATGGGAATTATAGGGCCGATCTCACTCTTTCTACTTTCTAATTTCTGCTGGTTCTAAGATAATTACTATTCAGGATTACTTGAAAGTTTATTATTCAGCCAGTTATAGCTTCAATGTAAATACCTGTGAGCTAACTCTGAGATAAAAGGAAGAATGGTAGCAGAGGAATTTTAAAATCCAAGTGGCAGAAATGGCCAAATAGCTCAGTGAATTAAAGGGCTGGAGGTTCAATCCCTGGCCTGCCCTGCCAGCCATGCCACCAGGGAGTGCTGAGATGGCAATTGAGACTGGGTGGTGTGGTGTGTACCCTGACCCCAGCTCTTGGGAAGTTACAAACAGGTACCTTCCTACCTGGATCACTATGAGTCTGATCTAGTAGTGAGACCTGAACACCCTGTAGACCTTTTCCTACAATACAAAATAAATGAATAAATTATTTAATTAATAAAATAAAATAAAATCCAAGTGGCCATGTGGTTGATGCTGAAATGAACCCAGCATGTTATTTCTACTCTTATTAGATAAATCCTGGTCTATATCACTCACATGATAATAATTTCATTTGCAATTAGTAACATTAATTCTTAAGTGTATATTAACTGTGATTTTTTTTCTGTGTTTAGGGCAGGGTAGGGTAGGGTCTACAGCTTCTTACGATGGAGATTAGGCTTGTAGTGATTCGCCTGCTTTTAGCTTGCCAGGTACTGAGATTACAGGTGTGCACCACCACGTCCAGTCTCAGTCGCCATCTCAGCAGCCCTGTAGGTGGGGCAAGCACAGCATACTGGGGATCGAACACCAGCCACTGTATTCTACTTAAGGAGATGCTTTAGTCCACTGAGCTATCAGGCCAGCCCTTGCTTTAACTTTTTAGAAAGATAATAACCTATATAAAATCCTTAAAGACAATGCTACTCTAATATGGTCATGGCTGTTACCTTAAGCTGCTATATTAAATAAATAAGTTATTTTGTGAATTGCTAAGCTCTTCAGAAGCCTAAGCTGGCCTGGCCTAAGTCCCTTGACAGAGATCACTGTGATCCTTCTTTGAAGGAGTTCAAATTAGATTCAGGGAAATGTCTCAAAACTCGGCTGGCCCCACAGCCTGGCAT
This sequence comes from Myocastor coypus, assembly GCA_004027025.1. NCBI lineage: Eukaryota > Metazoa > Chordata > Mammalia > Rodentia > Myocastoridae > Myocastor > Myocastor coypus. The sequence goes on along the minus strand of PVJA010006690.1, from coordinate 13,657 downwards.
ACTGAACTGGTCACTGAGACACGTGCGACAAGCCTGTAATCCCAGTGCTGGGGAGCCTGAAAACGTGAGGATCACTATGAGTCAGAGCTGAGTAGTGAGACCCTGTACAAAATACAGAAAAACAAACTAAAAAAAGCCGGTTACCTATAATCAAACTTATTTTTCTTCAATCAGTTTCATTTTATGCTTTCCTTTTGAAAGTTTACAATTGCTATTTCTTTGGGTTTTTTGCAGAACCAGAGATTGAATTCAGGCTCTTGTGCTTGCCAGGCAAGCACTTATTCTACTGAGCTATCTCCCAGCACCTGATTACTGTTTCTTAAAATTCTACAAAATATTACTCCTAATACAGAGATCCGCTCAATGTTTGAGTTGTGGATTATGACTACAAAACATGTAAGATCAAGATTGACAGTAAACTACTACAGAAAACCATTACTTAAAAGCTATTATTAAACCTTTTGTTGCTCAAATGTGGCATCAAAGGGGCTCACTCTGGAGACCCAGATCACCATTCTGTCTAGGGAACACAGTGATTGATCAGCAATTTCGTCATTGATGCACTAATACAAGGGAAGATATAAAGAAAGCATAAGAGCTGTCAACTTTATGGAATCCAAATTGATGGAATGTAAGTCACAGAATTAATTTTGTCAACCCTATGGAACGAGAAATAGAGGTTACGGTAAAGAATTATTATTCATTAGTGCCTGCTGTTATCTATCATGAGACTCCAAGAAGTTTATCCTTAGTCAGCCTAAACATGATGAAACAGGTCTGCCAGTAAAATATTCAATTTCTTCCCAGGTATATATTTATTTAACACGCTTCTGCATTTATCTTTACCAGATTATAATCCATTAAGTCCTGTGTTTACATTCTTGACAACGCCGATATACTTCTCTTCAATGTCTCTGTGAAGTTCAAGCTGTGTGTGATCCTACTCCTTGTTTCAGGCAGCTCAATATGAGATTGGTTTGGGGATCTTTCTGGTGAAGTTGCTTCTCAAAATAGGAATGAGCTATTTTACACTAATATCTGCATTTGGATATTGTATCTTTAGCTGCTTATCTCAGTTCATGTCTTCTAGGTTGAGCTGATTTTCCTTCCACCCAGTGCCAACTGCAGATCACAGTTCCCTTTCTTATGTAAAAATCATGTTCCTCATCTTTAGAGACAAACAACCTAAAGGCAAACCTCTTTGTTTCTTAAATCATCATTCAGTAAAACTAATACTAGGTTACACTTCATCCTTATCAGCAGGAAGTGGCTAGGGATCGGCCAAAATGCACTCATCAATGCTTTAACTTTGCAAAATGGTCAGAGGGAAAATAAGTGGACAACTACCGTCCTCTTACAATTGTTTCCTTCGGTGTCACATTGCAGCTGGGCAATAAGTCTGTGATTGAACATTAACTTTGTACCTTGTAACCTATACACAGTGCTACATACCTAACACCTTATCATCTAAATGCATGCCTTCTCTTAAATAATACTTTCCTACCTCAAAACATGAGAAAATTCCTTTCAGATACAATCATATGCTTTTTTTTAAAATTCCGAACCACTCAATCATTGACATTAATAAGGTATACAAATTGGTTATTTTCCTCAGAAGGATTTGTTATGGAAACAGAAAAGCCACAATCTTATCAAACAAAACGTTGCTCAGTCTTCAAAGACTTCTTTGATATCATCAGAAGTGCACAGATGACAGAACTCCATGACTGATGAAAGCATTCCTGAGATGATTTTCCTGACTACCTTCCCATGTTAAAATCACATATGGAAGTATCGGTCTTTCCTGCTGACACTGTGGTCCTCTCTTGGTCTATCCTGCTTTCTCTCAGAGAATCAATAAACAATGCTTCTCCATTCCTTGACCATCATTAAATTCACTTTACCACCGGATACATATATCCTGCCACAAACAGCAACAACACAGGGCTATGCATGGTCTAAATAAAGCATAACTGAAAAATACTCCTGTTATATTCAAGCATGCATACAATTTAAACACACTCTTCTGTTCCCTCATTACATATTCTATTATTCTCCATCAACCAATCTGTTCTAAAAGAAACTTAGAAAAACAAACAAATCCTCTATTTTTCAAAATGTTTCAGAGTTTTTTTTTATAATTTTCTTCATAGTGTTAAGATTAGAGATGATTTAATGTACCTCCTTTCTTCACATATCAAAAATGGATATTCTTTACAGACCTATGATTGCATTCATCCAGGCGCTGCTCTGCCATTAGAAATAAACTCTTGCAAATACACTAGCAAGATATACCCTAGTGATCTCCATTAAGATGTAAATGATGTCAACCACTAGAATATGTGTACCATGTTTATATCATTTTAGCTTTCATTAGGGCTAAAATGGTTTTGCAAAATCTAGCCACTTGTTATGTGTATGTTGTGTTAATGATCGTAGAACTTTATTGTTAGTGGTCATGGGTAATTGCATAAATTTAATATAGTTGTTTACACCTCTGCCAACTTGTACAGCTCAAACAACGTAACTAGCATGTTGAGAAGGTGTTTGGGTGTTTACATAAAGCTGCAGGTGTGTAATTAATAAAATTCAGATTGTAGAACACATATAAATGAATTGATAACATAAAAGAAATTAATAATTCAAAAAAATAACTTTGAATTTTAGTTTTAGAATTGTAGGTGTCAAATAAAGAGAAAATGATTGCTTCATCTATGCATACATTAGTAATATCTGTTCTGGTGCTACAGAAATTCTATTGGTTAGATTGATATGGAAACTTTACACAATACGACATAACACTTTTTGTCATGACTATGAAACAAAACATGATTATGAAACAAAATGCTGTACATGGGAATAAAAAATAGAAATTAAATATATTTCACTTAATTAGAATTAACTTCATTTGTAAAACATTAACATCAGATAAATTTCACCCACTATTGTAGAATTAGTGTTATAAAACCCTGAAGATAAAAAGATAAAACAGGGACATATTGAACATTTCTGCATGACTTATATTTACACACACTCACTATAGATTATTACTATGTGAAAACAACTTCCATTGGCTTAGGACCTGAATGTATTGTGTAGGAAAAGATTAGTTAATAGGTTTTATTCTTTCTGGTTTTCTCTGGCTATGATTTAAAGTTATTCCCACATATGCTTCCTCCACGATGATCTTTAAATGTATTTATATAAAAATACTGTGGAAATGTGGAAGATACCTTCATCTTCTTGGAATTTTCATTCCTTGGAAGTAATGACTTAGAAGTGAATCATTACAAATGAAATTATATTTTAAATTTTTAGCTGAATCCTAAGTACATAAAAATTACACATATTACTGGGGCTCCATGTACTGTTTGCCATGTGCGTGCATAGCACAAAGTTTTGGTTAATTTAAACATCTTTATCACCTCAGATGTTTACCTTTTCTATATGGTTAAAACTTCCAAAAGGGCTTTTTCTAACTCACTGAATGTGCAGTACAAAGTCATCCATGGTAATAACACATCCGAGCTACTGTACTACAGTGATCGATTGTTTTTTTTTTTTTTTTTTTTGCGGGACTGGAGTTTGAACTCATGATCTTGCACTTGCCTGGCAGGCACTTGTGCCACGGAGCTATCTCCCCAGCCCCATCGATTGTTGTTTTATCCTTACTTCTTATCAGAAATCCAAATTCTATAGTCCTTATCTAGTCAGGTCTGTACTGCTTTGTAACACTCCATCGAAGATAGGGACTTGGTATGTGCCCAGTGCACTGGCAGCGGTTGCAGCTGCGGTGGGCGGCAGCTGCGCTATGTCCACCCCGTTCGAGGAGCGCAGTGGGGTGATTCCGTGCGGGATGCCGTGGGGTCAGTGGTACCAGACCCTGGAGGAGGTGCTCCTTAAAGTTCAGGTGCCGCCAGGCACTAGATCACAGGACATTCAGGGCAGCCTTCAGAGCTGGCATGTGGTGCTGGTCATGGGGGTGCCGCGGGATCCTGCAGGGCAAACTCTTTGGTTCTACCTTAGCTGATGAGGGAACATAGACTGTGGAGGACAGAAAACTGGTCTGCATAGTTCTTACTAAGACAAAGAGAGATGCAGCCAAGTGCTGGACTTCTCTTCTAGAACCTGAATATCCTGCTGATTGTGGGTACAAGACCAAATGCAGCGGAAGTTTACTTTGGAAAGGTTCCTGAAAGAAAATCTTGACTTCAGTGGAGCAGAAATCTCAAGAAACTACCCTAAAGGTGGACCAGATTTCTCAAACCTTGAAAAATAGTTGCTGGTTTTTTTTTTGTTTGTTTGTTTGTTTTAATGCATTCTGTGGATTCTAACAAATGTTATCAATGTAATCAAAGGAGCAGAATACGAAAGAGTAGAATGGATGCCTACAGCTAACAAATTGTAAAATATGTTTAAATATGGTTCTAAAATTGTATTTAAGCCGGGCGTGGTGGCACACGCCTGTAATCCCAGCACTCGGGAGGCTGAGGCAGGAGGACTGGTGCGAGTTCGAGACCAGCCTGGGCTACAAAAGTGAGCTCAGGACCAGCCTCAACTGCATAGCAAGACCCTGTCTCAAAAAGACAAAAAAAAAAAATAAAATAAAATAAAAATAAAAAAAAAATAAAATTGTATTTAAATATGACTTACATAGGAAACACGCTATGAGCGCTATTCTATAGATATATGCTAACTTTTTGGATGTTTTATTGCTCATCATGAAGTTTTTTTATGCTGTATTTTACTAATTTCATATTAAATTGCATTTATACTATGAAAAATATTAACATACTAATGTGAAATGGAAGTATGCCATCAGGGAAAATTTTTTCTTTGCTAAATGTGATATAAGAATGGCATTCAATAAACTCTTCTAAATAAAAAAAAGAAAATAGGGACTTGCAGGAGTTTAGAGTTTAAGAATAAAATGACATTCAGAGTTGTAAAATAAAAAGAAAGCTTACATTGAGGTAAGTAATTTATCAAGACTAAAATTGAAAAGCAATTTGTCATGAAGTATCTGAGATAGTATCTCATAAAAGATACCTCAGATAGAAAGATATTTTGATAATTTTGCTACAGAGGAGACATTCTTATATATGCTATTAATATAATGATTTTATATGCTTATTGTTCTTTTGAAGTGTATGTTCTATGTTAATTCAAAACAGCTTAACTACTTGACAAAAGGCATGCTTTTTTTCAGTATTGTCTCAGTTACTTTCCTCTCATTGCTGGGACATCACACCCAACACCCAGAATTAAGGAAAAAAAGAGCTTTTTAACACACCGTTTGTGGAGGTTTGAACTGGCTCCTAGGCAGAGCTGCACATGCCCAAGGGCAGAAGTTCTTGGCAGCAGAAAACACTGAAGAGTAAAGACTAGACATAATTACTAGTTACTACTGCAAATATTTCTAAACTAAGAAGGCACGATATACCTGTTCAAGTAAGAAAATTACCCTTACAACACAGGATGATTTTATTTTTACATAGGACCTAGAACACTTATGATGCCAATTGGGTGCTGAATGGCAGAGCAACAGCTCCAGTGTACGTCATGAATTGATAAGGAGTAGGTTCGAAGAACTCAGGTTCCTTCCCACGGGTCCTCACAAAACAACCTTGTCTGGGAGGGGCAGGCTGGCACTTCAGCTGAACCCAGGTACCGTTCTCTTTGGCTTCTTTCCTATTCTGATCATTTTCCTTGACATGTTTCTGGAAGCTACATGACTTTTTGAGTGTTTAATATGCTCAATACGTACATTAATCTTCTGGGCAAGTGTCTTGCCCTTAACTTGCTTATTTACAACAATGCCAAGAGCATGCCAGGTAATGTGGTAGACTCTTCCTGTTTCGCCAGAGTAACATTTGTGAGGCATTCCTTTTTTCATAGTACCCCATTCCCTTGATGTCTACAATATCAAACTTTTTGTAGGTTCGCATGTATGTGGCCAAAGGAACAATTCCTGTTTTTTAAAAGGCTTAGAGAACATACACCAGGTTCCCCTCCTGTGACCCTTTGTGTTAGTCATTTTGGCACATGACAGCAGACATTTAGGTCTATAGAATGCAAAGAGCCAGAACCACATGGAAACACTACCTGGAAGATCTTTTTCTTTTCTTTGTGTTTCAGTCTTCCCTTGACATTCTTATCAAATATTAGGCATATCTATATGTAGCTGAAAAACCACTGTCACATAAAAAATATAATAAATATCAAGCATATATGGGCTATAGTCATATGTAGATAAGGAATTTGGTGCCTAATAATGATAATTATTGGTATAGATCTAGATCTAGATCTAGACATAGATATATAGATTTTTCTAATAAAATTGAACCAGATCATTTTAAAAACATTTTACATACAAATTTGAAGATTGTATTTTTAAAAACTTTATTACCTTAGTTTCACTAGCATTTGCCACTAGTTTAAATAAGAGTTTTAAAATATTGAGAAATTATTAGGAAAATCAGTTATGGCCTTGTTCAGAAAGCTATGGTACACAGGGCTTATATTTTCTCTTTAAGTGGTTATTTAGAAATTTACGTTGGACAATCACATTTTGCTTAGGCATCTTGACAAATAAGTTAAGTCAAAGCAGAAAAATAATTATGATTGAATATTATCCTGAAGAGGAAGTATGAATTTTTATTGCATATTTCATAGGAGATCCTACTGCAATCTCTGACTAATATAATTTTACATTCTTTTTGATCATCAAGACAGTTTATATTTTATTACCAAGTGCTATGTGAACTTTTAAAATGAATATTGAACTAAGTAGCTTACTTTTTCACCAGCTTGGCTTTTTGAGATGTACATTTGCACTATCCTAAAAATTTAAAACTACTTGTGAAAAGTATCAATTATTAATTAAATACCATTGATTTTTTCCCTTTTCTTTTTTCTATGTTAGAATTAAATACTCTGATTCTCCTATTTGAATGAAAATTATGTTTTGTACTTTCTTTAAATAAAAAATAAATAAAAGTAGGCAACTCTAGATGAAAATAAATTTTGTTTGGCCCTAAGTCAAAATGCTATTCCTGACTACTAATGTTTACTTATGGACTATTTTATGATAGTAAATTGTTTTAATTGTAAATGTAGAAATTAAGATGTCACATAAGTGAGGCAAAAATAGAATTCACCTTCTGTTTGTAGTGCTCTTCTTAAACCACATGAGAAGGCTGGTGAAGTAATCTCTTGTTTGTTTTGCTTGTATTTATTCTTTCTTTTTCTTTTTACTTTTGTGAGATGGTATTTTTCTAGATGACCTTGTAAAAGAAAAATTTGATGAATGAAACAAAACTTTTGAAAAATTGTATGAATAACATCAAATTCAATAAAAATATAGTGTTTAACATGTTCTTTAGCAGTAGTGTAAAAATTTCACGAAGTAGAAAAATGTATATGCTACATATTTATACTAATAGTAAAGTTATAAAGTGCTTACATAAAAAATTTTTTATTTTAATAAAACCTACATTGCCTTTAGCAGAAATACTACCATGTAGCTCTTTTAGAAATGAATCAACTGTAATTATTCAAATGGATAACTAAACACAAATTCTGCCTTAGAGTGAGCACAAGTCTAATTTGTTTCACAGATGTTCTAATAGTGAACAGATTTTCAACCTTAATCTGTTTTAATCCCTATACAATTAAGAATAACATTATACAAGAGGTGTGCTTGCTTTAGTTGAGTCAAGAGTGCATGTGTTGAGAGCATCTTACATACCTTCCTCTGTATTGTATGCTCCTGTTTGATTATCAACAGTTAGCTAAATTATTAGAAACTTATAGGCACATAGTTGAATGGACATAGAACATCCATATTTTATTTACTTGTTTTTTTTTTTCCCCACGTGCTCTTGGCTAAACCCAGGTCCTTGTACAGGCTAGGGAAGTGCTCTATTACTACTCTACATCACGCACACCCCAAAGGTTTTGGTTCTTTTTGTTTGTTTGTTTTGTTTTCTTTCTATGTATTTAGGACAGGGTCTACAGAGTTTACACATCAGACTAATAGTGATTCTGTTGTTTACAGGCTCCCAATTGCTGAGTTTATAGGCAGACACCACCACCTCCAGTCTCAATTGCCATCTCAGAGTGCCCCAGGGCCTGGGCTGGCACAGCATGCTGAGGACTGAATCCCCAGTCCCTGCATCTGCCTAACAGGCACTGTAATCCTCTGAGCTATCTGGTCGCCCTCCGAAGGAGCATTTTAAGAAAAAGTAAACTACACATTCTGTTATCCACTTTGATTTTTTTGTTGCTGTTGTTAGAAGAAGTTACATGTTGTGATGATATTTGAAGATCTCCTGCTTCCATTTCAGCTGTTGTTGTCCTGTTGTCTGACATCAGAGATGAAGCCATGGTGTCATACATTTTCTCAAGAGTTACATGCCCTCTGCTGAAAATCATATCTTGGAGGACTCATAGCTGTTTTCGAACATGTGAAAGAGCACAGCATCTCAAAATGGAAAGCAAAGACACCTGCCAGGCGTGGTGACGCATGCCTGGAATTTTAGCTATTCAGAATGCCAAGGTGGGAGGATCGCTTGTGTCCAGGACTTCTGGGTTGCAATGAGGTATGCTCACCTGGTGTCCTTAGTTCCACATCAATCCTGTGACCTCCTGGGAGCGGTGGAGCACCAGGTTGTCTAAGGAAATGTAAGTGGCTTAGGTCAGAAACAGAGCAGGTCGAAAATGAAGAGACCTAAAGCAGTCAAGAAGATTCTGAGCAATTTAGTTCCCTATTTCCATGTTATAATATCATACAGTTTTATTCCCTATAGGAAGATTGATCTAAAAGTTGCAATTTACACTTCACTAGATCTACATTTAGTCAAAAACTCAATTCATAATAAAGACATTGCCATCTGAATTCCAAACACATTAGAGATGGACTGGATATAACGCCTCTCAGTTTTAATTTTCTCATGAATATTTTTTATCTTTTTTCTTTTTATGATCCTCAGTTAAACTGGTATTTGGTTACTTGCACATGAGAAAGAAATTCTCACTGAGACCTCAAATGTGTTTATAGAATATTTCAACTCATCAGAAACAGCTTGGGCCCATGCTCAATTGTCAATGGAATTATTAGTCCAATTTAATGAAGAATTATTTTTTACTCTTTTGACAATGAAAACAGCAGCCTCTGCATGGGAAAGGACAATGCCTGGAGACCCAGCTATACTTAATTGTATTATAATTCCATCCAATTGTTTCTGATGCTGGGCATGGTGGTGCACAGCTGTAACCAAGAACTCAGGATTAGGTCCATATTTTTTAATTGCTTTCGGAGGAAGATTTAGTGGACGACAGGCATTTTTTATTTATCATTACAATAATCAAATACTGATATATTTTGTAAATTAGCTCTACCTCCATTTTACTTTGGGTTTTATGACAGCTCCTAGCTCCAGTTATTTATTTATTTATTTATTTATTTATTTATTTATTTATAAGACAGGGTTCAAACTCATGACCTTGCACTTGCCAGGCAGGCACTTGTGCCATGGAGCTATCTCCCCAGTCCCTTAGCTCCAATTCTTGATCAAGGTAGAAAACTAGAGGGGTTCCAAGAGCATGGCAGAAGTCCTCACTCACATACCACACTTGGGCTGGGTCTAAAGGGGCCTGGCAGGTACAGAGTGGAAGATCTACTAATCGTGTTTAACAAGATATCATGTCTTTATTTTGTCCTCTGAATAACTACTATGGAGACAACGATATTCAGTACATTAAATATTGTGGCTGTCTACTAACCTGTTTTGAAACTGTCTCATTGCTGTTTTTTTTTTCTCATTAAAATTAATCAAAAAAGAAAACTAATAATTATCTTTAAGAAATCACTGTGACTCAAGAATCATCTAATGCTCTGGTAGACCACCAAAATATTTGCTAAATCTGATCTTGTAATTTTGTAGAACTTTGTTCTTCTTTGTCTTGCACGTTACTCATCTCACAGAATCCTGCGTATCCTACCGCTTCCTGCCCATTGTTCCTCTCACCCACTTTCTCTTCCTGCTGCCATAAATTTAACCAGTCTCCACCACCACTGCTGTTGCCCCCTTGGCTTTTGGTCCATCAGATTCTCCAATCCGCTTTTATCCAGTGGGGTCTCGTTCTCCACAGCCTCATCAGAATATTGTAAAATAATAAGATAGTTCTATCCTCAAACCTTACATGTATTAAATAAGCTACTGTTATACATCACACACAGCTTCTTGATTCCTAAGCAAAACCTGGGCTGCTTTTGCTCCTCACACTCAATGTCTAGTCACAAAGGACTTCCGATCATAACATAAGTTCCAAAGCTCTGTTGCAGGATTTTGGTAGGTTTCTGTCCTTTGGAGACAGAAGTTCTTTCATTCATATTTCACCAGATTGAAGACTTTAGATCTCAACTGTCATTTTTTTTTTTAAAGAGAGAAAGTCCTTAACTCACTATGACTTATGTATGGCAATGTGTTTCCTAGAGTTCATTTTCTCTTAACCTACTTGCTTATTATTGAAGCTGTGCTTTCCACAGAATTGTATATTTAATTAATTACTGGCACTAAATATTGTTACCAAGTTTTTCAGTGGATACAAGTTCAACTTTATCCAAGTGCTGAAATTATTCCTTCTTGAGATTTATTTTCTTGGTCTGAATGATTTGCTCTATTTTTTAAATTAAGCATTTTTGGTTCATAGTTTCGGAAGTGTGAAGTTTCAGCCCCACTGGAGCACAGATGACACCAGAAGTTTGGTTTATTTCTGATGGGGAGATGCTGGTGGAACATCTTGGTGGGCGAGTTTGTACAAGCTAGTCACCCCACCAACTGAATACAAAGCCTAGAGTTCACTAAAACTAGAAGTCTAGAATTGTCATTCTGTGTGTCCTTTCATTCAAGTCTCTTGGGTGATTCAGATATGGCTTTTGCTGTGGTCACATCCAAACAAAACCAGCACATTAATAGCAAAGCAAAACTCCAATAGTTACATGTTCACCAAATTATCTGTAATCTAGCATAAGTGTGCTTTATATTTCATTCTAAGATATAATTTCAGTTGATACCTTTTATATCAAACTATTGTTTTGTGAAACTATTTCAAATACGCCCAATGTAGTAGGACACTAAGTTGAGAGCATTATTTTATATTCTATCTTAATGGAAGCAATTTTTAAATATTAAGTGAAATAAGTCAGCAGATTCACTTAAATATCATATGATTTATATGAGAAACCCAAAATATTGAAAAAGAGCAAAATAAATGATAGATAATAAGAAACGAGGACAATGATATCAAATGGAAAAGAGACCAAGAGAGACGGGGATGGAGATGCAAAAAGGTAACCGAGATGCGTTGCATGCAGGTGCCCACTCCCACAAGAAATGCAAACACTGTGCACTGCAAGCACGCACCAATTTAAAATACTTTCAAAAAAATCATCGAGGACTAAACGTCATGTGTGGTCAGCCCTTGTGGGAAAATGTTCCAGCATAACACTTAGCTGAAAGCATTGGATATCTGAGATACTCACCTTTAACACTTTCAGTCAATCAGTAGTAAAAATGGTCAGTAGGCTGTTTCGGATTAAGCTCACTATTCAAAGTTGTAGTCCTGATAAAGGGAAACAATAGATAGCAGCCTGAGATTAAGGAGTAATGGACCAAAACAAAAGCTATTCATTGGAAATTCAATAAAATGTTTTGAGGTTTTTTTTTTTTTTTTTTTTTTTTTTTTTTTTTTTTTTTTTTTTTTTTTTTTTTTTTTTTTTTTTTTTTTTTTTTTTTTTTTTTTTTTTTTTTTTTTTTTTTTTTTTTTTTTTTTTTTTTTTTTTTTTTTTTTTTTTTTTTTTTTTTTTTTTTTTTTTTTTTTTTTTTTCTATGCATTCAGGACAGAGGATACATGGTGTACAGGGTCTCTCTGCATAGATCAGGCTTGTAGTGATCCTCCTGTTTTCAGCCTCCCCAAGCGCTGGGATTACAGGCACATATCAGCACTCCCAATTTCAATTGCTGTCTCAGCTCACCCTGAGAACGAGGCTGACAGGGCATGTTGAGGATGTAATACTTTTTTAAATTAAGATAAATTAAGTGGAAAAACTTAAGTGAAATTAAGAGAAAGCATTCACTCTAACAAAGTGCTTGTTCGTTTGACACCACTGACATTGTAGGCCAGAGAGTCATTGCTGGAGGAGGTTTGCTCTGCATGAGAGAAAGCTGAGCCACATTGGAGAAATCAGTATTCCCAAATTCCCCAAATATGTGGAGCTAGATACTTCAGATATCCCTAAGCTTTGTCTTGAAAGAGCAGGTTTAACTCAAGGACCCCTGCTCTGATTGAAAGGAGACATTTCCAGTAATCCTCAACTTTTCCCTCTAGCTGTCTCATCAACTACCTTTGCCATCTTTGGTAAGCCACATTCTGAATTTCATTTATATGGAATTTGAGAAAAGTTGACATAGGTTACTTTGAACTTTGCTATGAGAGTTTTCATTATTTCATTAGGAATAAGTAGAGATACAGAAGAACTGAAGAAAGTACATGCTCGGAACTTATATTATCACTCGTATATGTAATATGTGATATGCTAATATATTTTATAAGTCTGTCAAGAGAGAATGGTTGGAATTAGGTACAATGAGTTAGAGGAGACTCCATGGATGCTCACCTTGATGTTTAAAGTGCCCTGCTATGAAGATCACTACAAGTCCGAGCTGCCTAGTGAGACCCTATCCTAAATATGTGAAAAATAAATAAATAAATAAATAAATAACAATAGAGTGCCCAGTTATATATTTTTATATGAAATACAATATTTTATAAATTCTAAGTGCTCTTGCTTCATGAGTCCATGCAAAATGCTGTGTAATTTCTACATTAGACTTTAAGTATTTTTCCTAAAACTGAAAAATGCCTTTAAAATACTTTATATTTGTCAAAGGCTTTAGTTCCGTAATTGTCTCTGTGTATCCACGTGTGTAAAACAAAGTTAGGCACAGAAAATGCATCAAGACATAAATAAGGTTCTGATGTCATATTTGCTCCATTTTCTTTCTGTGAGGAATCATCCTTTCTTTGTCCTCATCCTTACAACTCCATCATCTAATGCAGTGTGATACTTTTCTTGATGATATGATAATGCAAATGAGTTGGGGAAAATCTCTAATAAAACAATGTTTTGTCTTCCTGTTCCTTTTGTTGCTGTCATTGCTGCTGCTGTTATCCTGTGGTATGGGGTCTACAGGGTCTACCGGGTCGCACGTTGTAGATCCGCCTGTGTTCAGTCCCCGAAGAGCTGGGATCACAGGCACGTGCCACCAAGCCCAGTCTCCATCACTGTCAGCGCGCCAGCAAGAGGACTTTCTGGGGTCTAACCCAGCCGCTGTGTTTGCCTAAGCAGGCACTTTAATCCACTGAGCTATTTGGCCAGCCCTTCAAATAAAAGTTCAGAAGGATTTTCTTTCTTTCTGTTTTTTAAAGCTTTGTAAGTCTGACAATTTTGGGGAATCAACATGACCTTCCATGCTGGCCAAAACAAAGAAAGGAAGTGTTTAGTAGACAAGCATGAAAACAGAACATGTTGGAAATTGGTTGCAGGACCCTGTGTCATCCTAGGCCCTAATCTCTACTACCTGCAAAACAA
>PVJA010006689.1:56165-72153 GCA_004027025.1 Myocastor coypus | reverse complement strand
AGGCAGCACACAGTACAGTATGATCGGCCTACAGTCCGTTTCTGCCTGAGGCTTTCTACACGGCTAGGCTCTTTCACCATGTGGCGCAAACCTTAAAGACCTTCAGACATTTTCAGATGCCTCAGCTTCCTAATGCTCCTTTTAGAAATGTGGGAGGAAGTTCTACAGGGCAGCCTAAGGTTGAGCTAAATGGCCTCCTGTGTGATAATAGGAAGTTAGATACAATTTAAAGGGCTGTTAATAAAACAAGAAATTCCATCCACTGTTGGTCCATGCTGGAGCAGTAATGAGTAGCCAGCCGAGAGGTAAAAATGGGTGTGTGGTGTGGGCAGGGAGAGTGGTCGAGCACAGTGGAATGAGTGGAAAGAGGCAGAGGGGAATTACATAATGTTGGGACAGCTGTGGGAGGTGGCCGGCATCTTGAGTGATGGCTCGCTTCGCGTTGACACTCTTGCATTCTGTATGGAAGAGGAGGGTTTGAAAAGTCATTTCAGCCCGGCATGGTGACACACGCTTGCCATCTCAGCACTCTTGAGGCTGAGGCAGGAAGGTCGCCCTGAGTTTGAGGCCAGCCTAGACTACAGAGTCAGTCCAGGGCAACCCAAAATATATAGTGACACCCTGTCTCAAATAAATGAAGTAAAGTGAAAGGCACTTCCTGATGTGTTTGTGTGGGAACTCTGTCTGCCATCCGCAGCCCTTCTTCGCTATCTTGCTGGTTGACGGCCACGTGGAAGTGCACGTCAGTCTCGGGGACGGGACCAGCCTGCGGAAGGCCCTGGTGCACGCTCCCTCGGGCACCTATGGCGATGGGCAGGACCATTCCATCTCCGTGGTGAGGACGCGGAGGTACGGTGGCCTGCAAGGCAGGGGAGAGGGCACTTGTGCCAGGCTCTGTGGGCATCTGCGAGGCCGTGTGCCCTGCACGACCCCGACTGTGGCATCACCAGCAATCATTAGCAGTTAGCCATGAGCATTTATCACTTGTGAAGCATGTGTAGAAGCTCACCAGTATGCTTCGCTGGGGCCGGTTTCCCCCGTGTTTGCCCAGGTGGCTATGGCATTTGAGTAAGTGGGCAGCAGCCTTGGCCCTGCGCTTTGCTGAGGTCGATGCCAGGCGTCATCATAGTGCAGTACCTGGTGAACCAGTAGCGTGCTGGCGCCGGCTGGTGGGCAGCCATGGGTGGTGTCGGCGGCAATAGGGCTCAGTGCACCAGCATTCCTGTTCTCCTCCAAGGTCGCAGATGCCTTCTTTTAAAAGCATAAGGGAAGCCGGGTGTGGTGGCTCACGCCTGTAATCCCAGCACTTGGGAGGCTGAGGCAGGAGGATTGGTGTGAGTTCGAGACCAGCCTGGGCTACAAAAGTGAGCGCAGGACCAGCCTCAACTGCATAGTGAGACCCTGTCTCAAAAAGACAAAAATAAATAAATAAATAAAAATAAAAATAATTTTAAAAAAAGCATAAGGGGTGTTTTTATTTTAGACAGGTTAAAAGCAGAGATTTCTCGGGTGTTTCACAGCCTTTCATATATTTCTGAACAATGTTAAGTTGTAAGTTTTACTTCTCAAGTCACACTTTAATTCACATGTGATATGTGAAGTTTTACCTTCAAGGAAATTTATTATTAAGAACTTCCTGGAAATGACTCGGAGTTATTCTTTATATTAACTGTAATAAATCGCACAAGCCTAAAATACTTCTT
Source organism: Myocastor coypus (assembly GCA_004027025.1). Lineage (NCBI taxonomy): Eukaryota > Metazoa > Chordata > Mammalia > Rodentia > Myocastoridae > Myocastor > Myocastor coypus. The sequence continues at coordinate 70,450 of PVJA010006689.1, read as the reverse complement.
GGCTTCTATTCTATAAGAAACTCAAATATATATATATATATATATATATATATATATATATATATATATATATATAGTAGCCGGGCGTGGTGGCGCACACCTGTAATCCCAGCACTTGGGAGGCTGAGGCAGGAGGATCGATGCGAGTTCGAGACCAACCTGGGCTACAAAAGTGAGCTCAAGGCCAGCCTGAACTGCACAGAGAGACCTTGTCTCAAAAAAAAAAAAAAAAAATATATATATATATATATATATATATATATATATATATATATACACACAGAATAAAAGGTAGCTATTCTGGGGAGAGGAGTGGATTTTGTTCGGAAGGGACAGAGATGGAGAGATGGAGGGTCCTGTCAGAGGGGAAGAAGGGAGGGTGTGTGTGCTACGCCGGCTCTTCCCGAGGGCAGGCACCATCACGCCCTGTAAACACGCACTGATGGAACATTTAAAAATACTCCTGAGAACAAGATTTGCTGGAATCATGCACAAAGTGAGGCCGGCGTCTCATCCACTTAGGAGGTGATTTGCTCTTCTTGTAGAACTCTCATCGTGCAGCTGGATGAGACGCAGCCGGTGGAGATGAGGCTGGGCCCGCTAGCAGAAAGCAGGACAGTCAATGCGTCGGCCCTATATGTAGGGGGCATCCCGGAGGGGGTGCGGGCATCGCTCAAGATGAGAAGGTCATTCCACGGCTGCATCAGAAACCTCATCTTCAACATGGAGTGAGTGTCCCGGCTCCGGCCGTGTTTCCCCTTGCTGCCCTGTCCCGGTGGACACAGGCAGGCATCTGTGGCCTCGTGCTGTGGCTCCTGCACGGGAGAGCAGATGCCCCTCACTGTTCACCGTCCAGGTCCCCCACGTGGACTTGGTGAGATGAGAGGGACAGGCAGATCTGGTCACCAGACTGTGTACTTGAAAGCCACTGGACATCGTGGGTTTGTCCCCAAACTTTTAAGGCTCAGCTATCTTTCTGATACACACATACATGGCCATGGCAAGCCTTTCAGGGACCGAGTGTCCACATGTAACCAAGCTGCTGGCACCATCAGATGACTGATGTTTCTGCAAAAGCAGCCGACGCGTAGCTGAGAGCTGGCCGCCTCCGTTCCCCAGCAGAGCTGTAATGCGGGAGAAGATGGCCTACACCTGTGGCCGTTTGCCCGTCCCCCCCCGTGCATTGCCTGTGGAGGAACTGGGGCTCCAGCCTGCAGGCCAGGAAGTACATGGAGCTCAGGAAACAGAGCCCCCACCTGGCCAGGCTGTTCACCTGTTTGCGACCTTGACTGAGGACCTGCTTTCATGGTCACTGTGTCTCTCCATGAAACTTTAGGAGGCCCCAGAATTGGCAAGAATAGCCTGTAGCACTAGTTGGGTTGGGTCATGTACAGTGTGGGCTTGGGCCGTCCTCCCAGCCATGCCAGCCCATGTTCTCCCAACGCTGGGCATCTTCTACTCCTGAAGGCCCTGAGCGGTGCTGCTGCTTGTAGCCGGGCCCAGCGGAGCCTCAGTGGCGCCCATGCAGGCCCTGGACAACCTGCTGGAGCCGCAGAGGAAAGGGTGAGGGTAGGTATAGCCCAGGACATGGTAGGGAAACCTGCCAACTGGAAGTCAGGGGGTGCTGCTCTGTGACAAATGGCGACCAGAGACAGGAGGGCAGGTGACACTGGGGTGTTAGGCCCACGCTCACCATGCTCGGGAATGGCCTGGCTACCACTGTGGGGACAGCAGGTTGGGTCGCTGTGAAAGATGGTCAGTCTCAGGGCTGTAAGAGTGGCTTCTTGTGAGTACTGAGTTGCTCGATAATCAAATTCAGTTCTTGCTTAATTCGATTTGTGACCAGAATTGGGGAGAGAGTTACATTGGTGAGCCGAGGTACCACCGTATCTGCCTCTGCCACTTCAGACCATTAGGATCAAGCCTCCAGAGTGTAACAAAAGCTTCTCATAAAAACATTGATTCCACCTTTTCTAAATGATGCCAAGGAATGCAGCTGTAAAAATTGTATGCATTTTCTCGTTTTTCATCTTCCTTTTTATGAAAAGTAGGCAGGCTGTGCCCTGGAGCACACATGCGGCTGGGGAATGGCATAGTGAGGGCGTGAGGACCGTGTGTCCTTCCCCTAGAAGACACTTTCTGGTTTGCACGTAGGCTTCTGGATTTCACCAGTGCAGTGGCGTCAGAGCAGGTGGAATTGGACAGCTGCCTGCTGGCAGAAAGGCCCCAGCCGGTGCCTGCTGTGGAGGAGGACCAGGGCGAGCTGCCACCACAGTCCCAGGCTGTCCCACGGCTGGTGAGCATGGCTTTTGCAGGGCTTCCCGCAGGGCTGCTCGAGGGCCAACGCATGCCACTGCTGGTGACTAGGTGCATCACCACCTTGGGGCTGGCCTGGGGCCTGGCAGGCTGGAAGTGTGGAGGGCCAGGGCCAGGTGCCAGGAGGGCCCGGCAGGGCCAGGCAGCAAGGCTCTGCCTGCTGAGCTGCAGGTGAAGGCCCTGGCATCTGCTGGGCACCCTGGCACTCCCTGGGCACCCCTGCTCTCTCAGTCATGCAAGCCTTGGTCCTGCTTTCGATTCAGTCAGGAAACACTGAGGAAGCCCTCAGATGCCAGCCAGTATGCACAGGCCCTGACGCTTGAGGGAAATGGCCTGGTGCGCTCGCGGCTGCCAGCTTCATTGCTGTTTACTTCTTCCCTCCATGGTGCCATTGTCCTGGCTGGAAGCAGGCTCCGTGGCACCCAGAGGCCCCCGGCCCCATCCACCGCAGTCCCTCCCACTCGGGCGGGCCTCGGGAGTCCAGGACAGCTTTCTTGGGGCAGCTGCACACTGCAGCCTAGGAGCGTCAGGGTGTGGAGCCCCATGGGACAGCCAGAAGCACCCTCTCCCCACGCCTGGGTCTATTCCCATCTCCAGAGGGTCAGGGTGGGTGGGGACAGCCTGGTGAAGAGCCATGAGGGGTCGCCATGAGGGTGTTTCCAGCAAGGTCAGACCTCCCGTGGGCCAGACTGGAAAACAAAGCCCCCCACCGATGCTTGCAAAGAAAGGACTAGCGAGCCCACCCTTTGAGCCAAGGTGCCACGGAGCAGACCCCATGGGGCTGGCTGTCATGGAGGGGTGTGCAAGGTCTTGAGGTACACAGCTGAAGGTGCCTGCCTGGTCTCTCACAGGGCCGGTGTGTGGTGGACACGGCTCCGCAGTTTGTTTCTGGTGCACACCAGTTCGGCCTCTCAAAGAACAGCCACTTGGTGCTGCCTTTCGACCAGTCAGAGGTCAGAAAGAGGTAGGTGCGGCCCACAGCAGAGGGTGCATCATTGGCAAGGGAGGGGTGGAGACCCAAGCCCCTGCAGCCGCCGGCCAGGTGCAGCCTCCCACCGCACCTGCAGTGTCCAGCTCCTGCCTGGTGGCCTAACCCAGACTCTTGGTGCTCTCTTCGCCCCCACCCTGAAGCAGATGAAGCCCTTTTCTGCTCCACTGTGTGGGCCCTGGCTCCTTTGAGTCACTCGGAGCTTAGGGAAACGCTGCCTGTGGCCAGCAGGGTACCTCCCTAGACCCTACCGTGGCTCCACTGTCTTCCTGGCCATTCCTTGTGCGAGTTCATGCCTGATCAAAGTACAGACTGCAGACAGGGACACAGGACCACCCTTTATTTATCCATTATTTTGGGAGAGGATCTCACCACACTCCCAGTCTGAGCTGGAGCTTGCAGTCCTCCTGCCCCAGCCTCCTGATGTGCTGGGATCGCCACTGTGCTCTGCACCTGGCTGTCGGGGGCTACGTCCCGCCCGGCAGGCACAGCCTGCTCCTCCGTGGCACTGAGCTCTCGCCCTCCAGGCTCCTGGTCCAGCTCAGCATGCGGACGTTCGCCTCCAGTGGCCTCGTCTTCTCCACTGCCCATCAGAGCCAGGTGGACCATGCCACGCTGCAGCTCCATGGCGGCCACCTCATCTTCACATTCGACCTTGGCAAGGGCCGGACCCGCATCTCTCACCCCACGCACATCGGTGACGGCAGGTGGCACACGGTGCGTCTCTGAGGGAAGCCTGCCTGCCTCTGGCCGCCCTGCGTGTGCCTCTGCCCCCGGGACACCAGGCCCTGGGTCTGCACTGCGCGTCCCCTGTTTGCCTTCCTCTGCCTCTGCCCTGCAGTTCCCAGCAGGCCACCCCAGCTGTGAGTAGGTGCGCTGCCAACCCTCATCTCCTGAGTCTGTCTCACCTCCTTCCGAGTTAGGAATGTGTTTCAGCCTCCTGTGTTGGCCGACGCCCGTTGTGTCAGGACTCTGGTGCCTGAGGCAGAAGAGCCTGAACTTCAGGCTCAGCCTGGGCGACTTACTGATTTAGCAGGAGCCTGTTTCAAAGAATAAAAAAGGAACTCAGTGCAGAGGCCCTGGGTTCAGGTCCCAGCGCCACACACACACACACACACACACACACACACACACACACACACAAACAGGTGTTTCCTCTCTTGCTAGGTGAAGGCAGAGTACTTTAAAAGAAAAGGCTCTGTGACTGTTGACGGCCAAGAAGCCCCCGCAGTGACCACGGTGGGCGATGGAACCTCGCTGGATGTGGAGGGAAAGCTGTACCTTGGGGGCCTTCCCCCCGACTACAGGCCCCGGAGCATCGGGAACGTAAGCAGGGCTGCCTGGACAGGCTGCGTGGCCTCGGTGGTGGGCGCACCTGTCTGCTGGCTGACACTGCCCCTTGCTGTGGGGAGCATTGCTGCTCCACGCCCAGTAGCTCCACAGCGACTTGGGGGCTTCCAGTGGGTTTGTGCTCGCACTGAGAGAATGCAGATTCTCACTGTACTTGGTGATTCACGAAAATAATAGAAAACAGGGTCGCTACATGGATATTGATCAGAGCTTCCCCGGGCAAGATGCCCACAGGCGTTGTTGTGATACCGATGTTTTAAAAACCAGAAGTTTCTGCCGTGATGTCTTCACCGGGACAGGCTGGATGAAGAGTGGGGACCCTGGGCCTGGCGGTGTCCTCATGACCCTTCTGTTTGGTTCAGGTCACGCACAGTGTTGCCGCCTGCATCGGGAACGTGACGGTGAACGGCAGGCTGCTGGACACCAGCGGTCCCACGTCTGCCTTGGCAGTGGACAGATGCTTCGCGGTGGCTGAGGAAGGAGCTTTCTTTGAAGGAAGCGGCTATGCAGCTCTGAGTATGCATCGCCCTGGTGCCGAGCACTCTATGGGCACACTGTGGCTCTGAGATGACTCGGATCTTGGAAGTGGAGGGGCAGACAGGACCAGCTGGACGGGGCTGAGGGGGATGGATGGGGCCCAGGGCTCTGGCTTCTTGCTGGTTTCCGGTCTGGTCACATGGTTCCAAAAGCCTCTTCTGGTCCTGTGCGCTGCGGCTGACCTGCCTGCACAGCGTCTGCCGCCAGGGCTGGCACAATCCTGGCAGAACGGGGACAGAGGCTGGCTTCTCTTGTGTCATCCCCTAAGTGTGTAAGACACTACCATCCAAGTGAATCGGATGTCTTAGCCACTTTCTTTTTGCTGGACACCTGTTTCTTTACGGACGGACAGGTTTACTTGGGCTCACTGGCACCAGACCCAGGCCGGGGAGTCACGGAAAGGCCTGGTGGGGGAAAGGCAGAGAGGGAGGGAGGAGCCGGAAGGCAGGGGCCCCTTCCAAGCCATGCCCCTGGGACTGCCTCTTGTGGCCAGACCCTGCCTCCTACAGTGAGTCAGCACTAAGCCCTGTGATCTGTCACCTTCAAAAGCCACCTTCAAGCACGGGGGCCTTTCAGGACCTTTCATGGTCTGTGCATTAAAATCAGTGTGAACACAGAGCAGCTGGCCAGAGAGGGGCTATTGTCAGAGACAGCAGGGACCGAGGACATGTGGACCCTGTCCCCTTTGCCCCGTGCTTCTGTCCCTGCTAGGATCCCAGCTCATCTGGGTCCCAGCTGCCAGGCTCCTAGACACCACCCTCCTCCATGCTCCCCCGTGCTGGACACCGGTCAGCTGCCTGGTCTTACTCTCCCGTGGGCGTTGGGTGCTGGGGACGGAACTGCAGCAGGCCGTGCCAGGGCCAGGGGTCCCTCCCAGCCGCTCCCACGGGGCTCACCCCAACTCTGTCCTATGCTTTCAGTCAGAGAAGGCTACAGAGTGCGGTCAGACTTAAACATCACCCTCGAGTTCCGCACCTCTGCAGACACTGGCGTCCTCCTGGGGATCAGCAGCGCCAAGGTGGATGCCATCGGCCTGGAGATCGTGCGCGGCCAGGTGGGCGTGGGCTCCCGGGTCCCCGGCTCAGGCCCAGCTTGTGCATGGAGTGAAGGGTCTTGCAGTGTGTTTCATTGCCATAAGTACACGGTGGCAGTATGGAACAGTCACGCTCGTCAGGGAGTGTGAGCTTAACCTTTTTCACAACCCTCCCTCGCTTTCGTTTCCTGCTGGCTGGGAACGCGCTTACATGCGGTCCAGGCCCGAGCTCTTCCTCGGGCTCCCTCCTCAACAAGACAGGCTCTCACAGGCCTGGGACCCTTTGATCTCTGCACATCACAGGTCTTGGCTGCTCCCCCGCTCCCTGTGCAGCTGGTCTCTTGTCCTGTTCGCGTCACCGATCGGCAGCCCCTGCAGCACAGTGGCCCCAGTACCTCCCCAGGTGTCCAGGAAAAGAAGCTCATTCAGGGAACCACGTGGCCCACTGGGGCACATGAGTCCTGCCGGGTGTGGGCACTAGGGCATCCCTGGTTCCCTGGGCACCTCTCCTCACGTTGCTGTCTGTTCCACAGCTCCTGTTCCACGTCAACAACGGTGCAGGCCGGGTCACAGCCATGTACCAGCCCAGTGGCAGCCACAGGCTCTGCGACGGCAGGTGGCACACGCTGCATGCTGCCAAGAGTAGGCACCGGCTGGTGCTCAGTGTGGACGGCCGCTCAGTCGCGGCGGAGAGCCCGCACCAGCAGTCCACCTCGGCCGACACCCATGACCCCATCTACGTGGGTGGCTTCCCTGGTACGTGGGGCCCCTGCCACCCGAGGATGGGTCACAGTCGGGTTCTGGTGAGGGGTGAGGAGTAGAAACCTTATGGAATGGTCCTTGAGCGATGAGCCCTGCACCTTCAAACAAGCTCTCCTTGACATCCCTGTGGTGTCAGGGAGCTCGGTCCCACGGGGATGCAAGGCGAGCCTGACAGCCCTGGGCTGCCGCGCTGGAGGGTGTGGAGGAGCTTAAGACCTGGGGACACCCATGGGAGCTGTCCCCTCAGTTCTGGGCTAGACGGTGCATCTGGGCGTGACAAGCGGCAGGCACCGGCTGTGTGCCTTTTCGCTCCTCAGCATCAGCCTGTTAGAAGGGTTTCATTCTCTGCCGCTCAGCTGTGTGGGAAAACCCCCTTTTGGTGGACAGCCCACTGGAGACGCGTCTGCCCCGTCCTCCCCCAAGCCCCCTGACATTCTCTTCCCCTCTTATCCACAGCGGACGTGAAGCAGAACTGCCTGAGCAGCCGGACCCCGTTCCGCGGGTGCCTGAGGGGACTCACCCTGACCCGTAGCACCCACGTGCAGGCCCTGGACTTCAGCCATGCCTTTGAGCTGCGCGGGGTCTCCCCACACTCCTGCCCTGGGACCGCGCCAGCACCCTGACCTGACCCTGAGCGCTGCCATGGGAACCGCTCCTACCAGGAGGCGAGCCCCTTCTCTGGGTTACAGTCTCTGCTTTTGCTCTCATTTGCAACTCAGGTGAAGTGTTTCCAGAAATGTGCACATGATAAACTCAAATCGTGTCTACAACAGATACCTCTTAAATGGATGGGGATTTCATCGGCCTTTTTAAAGTTTTTTGAAATGGACTTTTGTGAACATTGAATGTTTTTTGAGTACTTTACAGTATTTTGTTTTTGTATTCTGAACTCTTAAAAAAATAAAGTATTACCACTGACTGTAAGATTGGAGAAGACTACGGCTATTTTCATTTCTTTTTTTTTTTTTTTTTTCTCATAATAGTTTATTTATTTTTTAGTATCACATTGATTTTTTATTTTTATTTTTATTTTTTTTTTTATTTTTTTTTAATTTTTTTTTGTTTTTTTTTTGTGGGACCAGGGTTCAAACTCACGACCTTGCACTTGCCCAGCAGGCACTTGTGCCTCGGAGCTATCTCCCCAGCCCCTTTTTTTTATTTTTGAGACAGGGTCTCACTGTGCAGTTCAGGCTGGCTTTGAGCTCACTTTTGTAGCCCAGGCTGGTCTCGAACTCAGAATGATCCTCCTGCCTCAGCCTTCCAAGTGCTGGGATTACAGGCGTGAGCCACCACACCCGGCAAGTTTATTTATTTTTTAATTTCAAAATATTTATTTATTTTAAATTTAACAATGGTTTTATTACATATTTTCATCATCGGATCAGCTCAGATTAATAGATATAGGTATATAAGATTAATCAAACAATTAAACATTAACACTTTCAATAAACATTACTTTTTTTTTTTTTTTTTAACAGTTGACACACTGCATATTGTCCTCGCAATAGTTATACAGAGCACAGGGTGTGGGCATGACACACCTTCCAATTGATATCGGTGAGGAAAGAAAAAAAAGTAGAGTTCTTATATTAGGGAGACTATACCATATTTGCGCATGTTTTCATTTCTTTATGAATTGTTGCATACTTATGTTGGTACGTGTTTGCAGTGTGTAGTGATCACACTCACCGTAGGCTCCTCTGTGGACTTCACACATCCTCATTCCCTTAGATGTCCCTTTGTCGCTCCTCCATCTCTTGGTCCTCTTTGAGGCAAAAAGGTTTTCGTTTTTCCTCCGTTTCCCATTACCTTTCTCCTGTTTTGCTCTTCCATTTATGTTTAGGATTTCTCTTATAAGAGTATGATATTTAGGCTTGTGTGTCTAATTCGTTTAACATTCTAGTCACAAGAGGCACCCGTAATGGGTAACACAATCTGGTCCTTCTTTATGACAAGGCCGTGCCGCGTGGTGGATAGATCCTGTCATGGCCTCATCCCTTCGTCTGCTGATGGGCGTACAGGCTGGCGACAGACTGCTCAGGCCTGCGGTGCTGCTCTCGGCCTGGGTGCCTGGGAGTCGCTGTACCACAGCCCTGCAGTCTTTCCGCAGGATGCCTAGAAGGGAGTAGCAGCCCCGCAGAGCTGCTCCTTCTTGCTGAGGGATCCCAAGCCCCTCTGCCACGTCCTTGCTCACTGGGGGTCTGCCCTCGTAGTGGCTTCTCAGAACAAGAGAGTGACAGTGGCTTACAACAAACTAGCTTTTCCTCCATGGTCAGTGCCGGCTTGCCGGGATCTGTTTGGCTGGGAGAATGCACGTAATCTGACAGCGAGAGGCCAAATGGACGCTGGCAGTGTGGCTGAGACTCTTGAAGTCCTGCTTAGTGGCCCCCAGCTGTCCTGTGGCTCTGTCCCGTTCTCGGCTGGGAGGTTCGTGAGCTTGCTCGAGGCCCTTGTGTCGCACTAGATGCAGGTGTCAGGCTGTCCCGCCATGTGCCCTGTGTGCACACCATTCTTATTTCTCAGTTATTGCCTCAGTGGAACTGGGGAAAGACTGAGAGCAGGTAAGGGCTGGCCAGGGTGCCTAGCCCCGGGAGGCGCAGGGGTAGTCCTTCGCTCGGCTCGGTACTCAGGGCTGGGAGTTCTAAACCCTCTCCCTAAAAAGCCACCCAAGTTTGCATAGAACTCCAGAAGTGCACCAATTTTCCGACACTCATGCAAATATACTCTGAATAGTGATTGATTAAAGTGCTCACTTCGTTTATACATTGGCCTTTTATTATATGAACTATATGTTGGCTCATTTTTTCAAATTTATTTTTATTTATTTTTTTATATTCATTTATTTATTTTTGTCTTTTTGAGACAGGGTCTTGCTATGCAGTTCAGGCTGGCCTTGAGCTCACTTTTGTAGCCTAGGCTGGTCTCGAACTCGCACCAATCCTCCTGCCTCAGCCTCCTAAGTGCTGGGATTACAGGCATGCGCCACCACACCCAGCTTGTTGGTTCATTTTTTTTAAAAGCACAATAAACAAAATTTAAAAGCTTGTTTTTTGACCTGAAAATGAGGATAAAGATATATATGCTATCTATGATTTTCTGTTTGTATGCCTACAAAGTCATCTCTAAGGCAGTATGCTGTATTTAGGGATGACAAAGTAGGCAGTGTGCTCCGTGAGGATCGTTAGTGCAGCGGCATCCTGCAGGCTGGCAGCAGGAGACAGGTCTGGAAACCACCCACTCATTCCTGCAGGGTGGGCAGCAGGCATTTGTGGGCTGGAGCCCAGGTTACAAAGGGCTTTCCAGGGCGCACCATATTGGTCTGGTGTGGAGCGAGACTCAGGTAGGGCCAAGTGGCCCCCTCGGCAGGGGCACTGTTGGCAGGTACAAGGGTGAGTGCAGAGGGCCGTCTGTGAGGGCTGGCTGCAGAGAGCCAGCAACACCACGCAGGCTGAAGGGGGATGTTGGGAGCCACAGCACAGGCCTGTCAGGATGGACCAAAGCAGTCGGAGTCATGAACTGCGATGGGCACAGCCCGAGTCCGCCAGCTGAGCTAGGCGACTGAGTGAGTGATCGCCGAGAGCCAGGGTGGTAGCAAGGGACCAAGCTGTGAGTCTGAGGCAGGGAGCCCGCAGTAATGGTGCTATTGTGGGTAAAGGATAAAACTAGGAGCTCAGCTTTGAATGTGGTGCCTTTGAAAGCGGGGTGGAACTTCTGAAGGTGACATCCTAGTGGCAGCAGAGGACCAGGGTGGATGAGCCTGAGGATGTGGGCCCTACTGTCTCTTCACTGAGTGGCAGTGTCACACTGAGCCAGCATGAGGACACAGTGAGGCAAACAGAACCACAGCTGGTATGAAAGCTAGCTGAGTAGTGAGTCCTAGTGTTTTTGTAAGCACTGTTTGGTTCATATGGTCACGAAAGACACCAGTCGTCTTTCTTTTGCATTCTGGTAAATGACGTCTAGTACCGTGCTGGTCAGCCTTGGTGTTACCTCAATTGGACTGAGAGAGACCCAGCAGGTTAGTAAAACAGACCTACGTGTGTTGGTGGAGGCATTTCCAAAGATGATTGGCTCGTGGGCCAGCCAGTTGAGTGGGAGACCGGCTCTGACTGTGAGTGACGCTATCCAATAGGCAGCCCAGATGGCATGAAAAGGGCGGGGAGGAGGCAGTCAGTTTGCAATTGCAAACCGGATTCTGCCGGCCCAGGGACATCATCTTCATCAGCCTTGTTCTTTTTCATTTCTTTTATTTTTTGATGCAGAATCTTGCTATGCATTCAGGTTGACTCAGAACTTGCTATATAGCCCAGGCTGCCCTCAGATTTAAGGCTAGCTCCTCCCTTGGCCTCCTGAGTGCTAGGAGTTTAGCTGGGAACCTCCACCTCCAGCATGCTGACTCACACCAGTGACTCACACCAGTGACTCACACCAGCGAACTTCCAGGTCTTCAGCCTAGAGCTGGATCTGTGCCCTTGGTCTCTCTTATTTTGACAAACTACTGGTCCTCTGCACCTGCAGCCTGCAGATGCCCATGGCAATTACCCCGCATCTGATCCTAAGCCCATGAGCCAATCTCATGAATCCTCTTTCAAGACTCTCCCTAAACTTTGACAAATCTCAGCGTAAGTTTCAGAGGAGATCAGTCACATTCCAACTACAGCAAATATAACTGTCAAGTGTTCAAAAAGACCACATGAATTTTCAGCACATTTGGTTCAGATCGTTGTTTTGCTAAGTGTGGTCACAGGTTCTTCCTGACTGGACACTGCATGGCACCGTGACTGCTCTGCCAGGGGCCTCGCCACGGCCCTCGACAGCTCTGCATTCATCTCGGGTGCCCCCTGGTTGGGCGCACTTCTCCAGGTCCTCTGCTCCTCGCGTAGCTCCTTGAAGGTCTGCGGCACACTGGGCATTTCTTCAGCATTCCTCGCAGTGCTAACATAATGAGGCCTTGGGGGAAACTATTAGTAAGTAGCGGTTGAATCGAATATTGATAGTTTCTCTTTTTTTCCCCTAGAACTACCTCATCAATGCAGTTCTTGCTATAAATTTGACAAGCTGTTTCAAATGTAATCCCTCTGGGTCATCTAATAAGCATAAAACAAGTGCAGAATAAGCCAATTTTCCAAGCTGTTTCCAAAAGAAGCTCTATAGGCCTAATAGTCTTTATCATATGCAGTCAAATCTCAGTGTAATGTACTCTGAAATTTCAGTACAATCACCATAGTTTTCAAAGGATGCCAAAGGCATAGCTCAGATTGTTGTAAAACTCCAGCAATACACCCACAGTAGCTGTCTAAAGCAGTGGTTCCCAACCTTTCTAATGCCGTGACCCTGCAATACAGTTCCTCATGTTGTGGCAACCCAAACCAAAAAATAATTTTGGTGGCTACTTCAAAACTGTAATTTTGCTACAGTTATGATTCAGAATGTAAATACCTGATATGCATTGTGTATTCTCATTGCTACAAGTCAAACATCATTTAAACATAGTGATTAATCACAAAAATAATATCTAATTATATGTTGAGAAATATTTATTACTAATTCCAATAAATAACATTGCACCATGGCATAGCATGGGTTTAAATATAACAACAATTCCTAATAAATAACATTTTCCGATGGCTTTAGGCGACCCCTGTGTTTTGGTCATTCGGCCCCCGCTGGGGTCGCAACCCACAGGTTGAGAACCGCTGGTCTAAAGCAAGGGCATAAACGAAACCAATGAAAATCATTTTTAACACAACTTTAAAATATCATTTTCTCACAGTATATATACTGTGTAATAATTATACATAATCAAGACACAAATTTCAGTGTGAATATCTAAGAGCTGCGGGCCTTGCTAACTGGAAGGTCACAGCCATGGGGAGTTTATGGCAATTCATTTCACTCAAAATCATTATTGGCATCTAGCACATCATCAATAATTTCATCAATAATTTAATTTTTAACCGATGCTCAAATCCACTTGAGAGTATTTATTTATTTATTTATTTATTTATTTTTTGTCTTTTTGAGACAGGGTCTCGCTATGCAGTTGAGGCTGGCCTTAAGCTCGCTTTTGTAGCCCAGGCTGGTCTCGAACTTGCACCAATCCTCCTGCCTCAGCCTCCCGAGTGCTGGGATTACAGGCGTGAGCCACCACGCCCGGCTAAGAGTATTTATTATTAAAAAAAAAAACAAAACAGCAAAAGCTTTGATAAAAGTTGAACCCCTATTAGGGGCTCAGAAGTTACAATCAGGAAAGAACATTAGTTCCAGGAGTGGGGGAGGAGACTGAAGGGCAGGCTGTGCATGTAGATGGAGTGCAGAGAGGAATTTAGTGAGAGCTTCACGTTGGTGACTGCCATGCAGCTCTGAGTCCTCGAAGAACGATTACATTCAACATGGAATCTTGTTAAAAAGATGAGCAAGCTGGGAAAGGTTTTGAACTAAGGTGGTCAGGTAAGAATTGACAAAACACCTCCAAGTGGGTGACACTCAAAGGGTACTTTTTTTCCTTTTATTACCCATTACATTGGAAGACAAAAGACTCTCGTACACTGATAAAAACACGAGGTAAATCAATGAATTACTACTTACCATTACAGAAATTCTCAAAGTGAAGCAAGAAGGGGTTTGTGTGTGTGTGTGTGTGTGTGTGTGTGTTCTCACTGATATAACCACAGAAGGTAGGATAGAATTCATGGTTCATAGTGTGCACACAGCTCAGTTGATTTTCTAGAACAGAAAATATCAACTATTTTCAGACAGCAGTTATGGAAACCCGAGCCTCCAACAGGTAACATTCACAATGTCTGGGATACAATTCAAACAGCTAGGAAAATGGGATCAATTCTCAAGGTGGAGAAGAAAGTCAACCAGTGTCAGTCTTTTTCTTTTTTTTTTTTTAGGGTCTCACTGTTGAGTCATAGTGATCCTCCTGCTTGTACCTCCCAAGAGCTGGGTATACAGACGCATGCCACTATGCCCAGTATTGCCGGCTCAGCATGCTCCAGAGCGGGGCCGGCATGGCACAAGGGGCCAGGAACTGAACCCTGGCCCCTGCGCTTCCTCTAAGCAAGCGCTAAATCTGCTGAGCTATACTGTCAGCTCTAACCAATGTCAGTCTTAACAAGAAATTATTGGTCTGTGGAGATAGCTCAGTAGAATAAGTGCTTGCCTGGCAAGCACAGGGTCCTGAGTTCAATCCCTGGTACTAAAAAAAAAAAAAAAAAAAAAAAAAAAAAAAAAAAAAAAAAAAAAAAAAAAAAAAAAAAATAAAAAAAAAAAAAAAAAAAAAAAGAAAAAAAA
>PVJA010006689.1:0-56065 GCA_004027025.1 Myocastor coypus | reverse complement strand
CTGCAAATATATAGAAAAGTCACTGAGGAGATAGCTCAGCAGCATAAGTGCCTGTCTGGCAAGCGCAAGATCCTGAGTTCCATCCCCAGTAGCAAATAAAACAAAGTGTAAAGAAAAGTCACCAGATATATTTAGTGGCAGAATGGAGTTGGTGAAGAGCCAGAAACATGAAGGTACAGCGAGGAAAATTATGTGGTCTACTAATTGCCAAGACTAGAAGGCCCATAACTCTGTAGAATAAAGGATACATCTGACAAAGCACAACCAACAACATCATACAACTCTGGGTTGGCTGAAAGTATTAATATTGCAGTAAAGTATTTACTGGAGCAAGATGAGTGTATCTACTTTTAGCTTGTTCTTATTCAAGTAGTACTGAAAGTTTTAGCCAGAGCAATTAGCCATGAGAAAGAAAGAAAAAGCCTGCAAAGAAGAAAGGAGAAAGTCAAACTATTCTCATTTGGAATCTGCATGATTCTCTATAAAGAAAATTTAAGGTCTACACCAAGAGCATTAGCACCGATAAAGTCAATAATGGTGCAGAATGCAAAATCAGCATACAAAACTAAGTGGCATTTTGTGTGCTGTTAAGACTACTGATAAAGAAATAATGAAAGCAGTACCATGTAGGTACTATGAAAGACAAAAATCAGTGGTAGCAAACATAACGAGGAAGTGCAAGGTCTAAAATACAGTGCAATCACAAAACAGATGAAATAGTTTGAACACATCACGTGCACACACATAGACAAAATCTCCATGTACTGTAGAGGCCGCGGGTTCAATTCGGGGCCTGTCGTGCTGGCGCTGCCCCCAGGGGCGCTAAGAGGGCAATTGAGACTGGGCGTGGTGATGCACGTCTCTAATTGCAGCTCTTGGGAAGCTGTAAACAAGGGGATCACTAGGTGTCTGATGTAGTAGTGAGATCCTGAACACCCTGTAGTCCCTTCCCTAAAATACACAGAGAGAGAGAGAGAGAGAGAGAGAGAGAGACAGAGAGAGAGAGATTCTCTATGTTCATGATCGAAGAAGTCAGCGTTCCGTACTCATGTTACAGGTTTACAGATGCAGTGCAGTCCCCACAAATGCCCACGACAATCCTCGCAGAACAGAAACAAATAACTCTAAAATCCATGTAGCAGTATAAAACACCCCAAAGGGCCAAAGCAGCCCTTAACAAAAAGATCAAAATTGGAGGCATTACCATTCCTGACCCCCCAAAAGTGCCCCATATTGTGGCTTGGCTTTGAAGGGAGCCTCCAGCTCATTAGAGGGCATGAGATTATATTGCATGGCATCCCTAGGAGGTCATGGAAACCCGAGGTGAGGCCTAGTGGAAATGACTGGGTCTTGGGGTTCTGGTCCCGGAGACCCAGTCTGCTTGCGAGGTCTTTGCTCTCTCACCTTATCTCTGCTTCCCAGCTAGCAAAAGGTAGCAGCCCCACAGTAGGAGCCAAGATCCGTGTCAAGCTTCTGAGAGGGCCCGCCCGGGTCTCCTGGTGGGGGCGTCGCAATCGATGGGGAAGGATGCAGAGTAGGAGGGCAGCTGAAGGGTGTGGGCCCGCTGAACTCCACAGGGGCGGAGCCCGCTTGGTGGTGGGCGTGGCTAAAATGAGGCCTGTGAAATGAAGTGGGGATGTAGCAGAAATCTGCCATCCCAGAGAAGGCGGGGTCGGGACGGACCTGGAGGTGGGCGGAGCTCCGCAGCAGGGAGGTTGGATTGGTGGCCCCGCTGGTGGGCGTGGCCTCGCGCGGGGTTGGGGGCGGTTGGGTGGCTGGGGGCAGCCTGGCGCTCCGCGGTTGGCCAGTTGCCGGCTGGGCGTGGCCTCGTGCTGGTTGGTTCTGAGTCCAGGCTTCGCGTCCGCAGCAGGGGGAAGGCAGCGGCTGTGCGCGCACAGGTGGGCAGCTATGCGGCCTTTGCCGGGCAGGAGAGGGCTTGGGGAGCCAGTGAGGGCCTCAACTCTGAGGCGCAGCATGCGGGGATGGGGCGGGGCGGGGCGGGGCGAGGACGAGGGCGGGGGAGGGAAGGGCGGGACCCTAGCAGGAGCGAAAAACGAAACGGGGCAGGAGTGACGGCGACGACTTCTTAAGAGCCGGAGACCCTCGAAAAGGAGATCTCGAAGACAGCCAGGACTTACGGAGCGCGGGGACGGGCGTCGTGGGCTGGGAGAGCCTAGGTGGGCAGCAAGCCCTGGGGAAGAGAGGTGCCTAGGGTGGACCCCGGACAGAGGTGGGGGTTTTCAAGAGGGCGGAGCCATATTGGAGAGAGCCGGACCCTTGGAGAGGGGTAAGCAGAAAAGGGTGAGCCCCAGGGAAGGTGCGGGGCTGTGCTGTAGCGGCAGCTGCTCTGTGCTTAGAGAACGCGAGCCCGAAGAGTCTTCAGATGGGGCCAGTCCTAATGTGGGGGCTCAGCTCGGGCTTGTGGCCCTGGGCACTCTGGGTTCCTGACTCTGAGGATTTCACCCACCTTTCTCGCCCTAATGCTCCAGAGTGTGACTGGCATAGGAGAGGCAGGGGCAGGCCACTGAGGCTGAAGGAGGCGTGGCCATAGCCAGAGAGCCCTGCCGGCCGGCGCAGGACTGGGAGGCTGCTGGGAGCCTGGAGAGCGCGCAGACCTCTCCTGAGGACCTGGGGGGTGGAGTCGCTCAGTTCTCTGAGCCTGATGTGTTCATTTCTTAGGTACAAATATTGTCCCTGCTGTCTCAGAAGTTGTAGGGGAAGCTGCATTTGACAACAGGCGAAAGTGCTTTGTGCAGTATCTTTTCATGTGCAGTCCCATTGAATCCCACGTGGATTCTTTTGTGGAAGGCATGAGTCTCCTCACTGTGCAGCCTAAGAGACCAGGGCTCCTAGAAGTCACCTTGTTTCCCTGTCACTAGGGGAAGGCGCTTGTAGGGTGGGACACTTTGGTGAGGGAGGAGCCAGTGATGGTGGGGCTCCTGAAAGCTTGGACTCGCCCTGGTGTGTCCGGCATGTCTGCTTCTGTCTATATCCCTTGTAATTTTTGGTTTTAATTTTAATTTCTACTCTCTTTGAAAAATAAAAAATGAAACTAAAAATAAAAGTCAAGGAAAGAACAATTGTGATAGTGGAAAGGAGAAATGATGGAAGTGAAAATTAAAAAAAATATATATATATGTATGCACACACAAGGTAGTGAAGATCATTGTGCTGCTAATTTCTATCAGTTCCTTGAAAGGCACAGTTAGTGATTATATTGTTTGATAAGTTTTGCATGGCTGTATCTGTTCATCTGAGCAATTACTTTGAAGCTGACAATGTGTAACAGTATCCATCGTTAACTTAGTCATGTTCATTTGAAATTCTGTATCACTGTATTATTTTCTTCTTATTCTCTATAACTTAAAAATAATTACAGACCAAAAAAAAATCGTTTTTACGCTGAGGAGATGGAAGAACTTTCCCCGCAAGAGGTGGCAGCGAGCACGTCTTCCTCTGTGGGGAATCCCAAGACCTGCCCAGCTGGGAGGTGCGGTGCTCACCAGTCCCAGGAAGGTCAGGCTTGGGCAGCCCTGGACAGGTAAGTGCTTCTGAGGCCCTGTGGTGTGCAGGGACTCAGCCCACAGACATCGTGGAGTGCAGATGTCACCACGCCCTCTCTGTAGTGCTGCTGGCTGCCGAGTGAATGCCAGGGTGCCTTCTAGCAGCCCCACTCCAGAGACAGAGGAGAACGCTATACTGGAAAACCCTTCCTTTGTGCCTAATGTGACTTTTTACAGTATAAACTCTGATTTCTTTTGTGTTTTTCCCCCAGGAAAGCGTTTTCAAGACTTACCCTTCGGGGCAGTTCAGTCTGTAAGGAGGAGTTGCCAGCCTGATCTCCGGTGCTGCGGTCCTGGTCATGTCCAGCGCCACCTGTGGAGCTCCACCAAGCACTGCGTTCTATGGGCTGCAGTCCATTGTGCTTTCTTTGTAACATTTGTGAGGGGAACAGTATTTCCTGTGATGGCAAAGCAGCTGTACAGTGACAGTAACCACTGGGAAAGATGCCCAGAGAATGACACTTGCAGTGTTAGTGTACAGGGCACATCAGATCAGGGTCCTCCTATTGCTTCAAGTTTCATTCCCACTTTGCAGGGTTGAGGACTAGCCTTTTCAGGTCCTTGAAGGCGTGACTCCAGATTTCACTAGAGGTTCTGAGAGAGACATTGGCCAAGATAAAATAGGAATCTGGATCCGCAGGCAGGGGTGGATGGCTGCAGTAATGCCCTCTCTCTATACCTCTGATTATCCTGGTGGATTGTGTGTCCAAGGACCTAGGGACCTGCCAGCCCTGAAAGGACTTCCCTAAGTCACTGCCACTTGGTGGAATTGGAATCCAGCATAACCCAGCAGGCATGCTGCCTTGTGGGAGAGCTGGGACAGCAACTGGCTTCCCTTTCAAATGAAACGGACTGCTGAGAGGTCTCCAGTGAGAGAAACCTTGGGCTCAGGAAGAGCCAGTCTCCTCCTAGGGATGTTTTTCCAGAAGGCAGGTATTTTCTGCAGTTAAGTAGGCAGGAGGTGCAGAGGCAGCTGCGCACCACTGTGACCAGCTGTTTCTAAGCGAAGGAACAGAAGCAACAGGAACTGTGATCAAGGCGACTGAAATATGCTGGCCGGGGGCATTTTGGTTGTCCTTGGCAGTCCACAGACCTTCCTGTTTTCCCATGTGTTCCTGTCTGGGATTCTCACATGACAGAAGTGATGTCACTTGATTGTCTTCTCAGGGTCTAGTCAGCTGAGGACCTACGGCAGTACCACTGAATTGCAGAGCCCAGGCACAGGCAGTGGGCTTCTGGAAAACAACTCTACTGAGGCGTGGTTGGCCTTCAGTAAGCTGCACGTCCGGCTGCACACACTAGCACGAGCGCGCTCGCACTTCCTGCTGTCATCACCTCAGGCCGTGGGCCTACCTGTCCTCATGAGTGTCCCTGGCCTTCTGGGCCTCCTCCCACCCACCTTTTGCACCCCAGCATGCTGTATCCAAAACATGAGAGTCAAAAGGCACCACAGCCGAACAACACAGCTGGTGTGACCTTGATCCTCATACAATTACAGCAAATCTCCTTTTGGGCCTAGATGTGTATCAGTAAAATACTGGTCACTTCAGCAGTTGTGCAAAAGACAGAAGTATAAGTGCTACAGCAAGCACAGACACCCAGACGACACCCAGTATTTGGATGCAGATTTATGTGCATGCATGGGCAGGGACACAGAATTGATTATTCCTCAAAACACCAAGCCCTGGTCTCTGGTGGTCTAGGACATGCATGGGCTAAGCAACAAGAGAGGCACAGAGACTGGCTTGCAAACTGGGGATCCGTTTATACGACGTCCATCATACAGCTCTGTGTCCCAGTGACCAGCTGGCCGTACGAGAAGGAGCAGAGCTATAACCAGGGCAATCGCAAGACACTGGGTGGGCACATTTTCTGCTATAGCCACCCTGTGGACTTATTCTCTAAGGTGTTGTTTTTTCGCTAATCTTTGTCCAGTTTTTCTTCCACTTTCCCTGCAACACTAGATTTGATTTTCTCCTGGGCTTGCAAGTGAGCCGTCTGCCCCTGAGTTCCTGAGGCAATATGTGTCCCGGATAAAAAATATGCTAGTGGCTGGCAGGCAACACACCTTTGAAGCACAAGTGGCCTTGCCTCGCCTTTTTTTCCAGCCTTTGGGGTGGGCTCAGAGCAGAAGCATGGGAGACCAGGTGTGACTGCCCCATGCCAAAGCTGTTCAGCACAGCCTGGAGGACAGGGCCTGGTGTGCAGGTGCTCCGAGCTCTGAGCTCTCGGCCCGGCCCGGCTGTGCCATCCTCCCAAAGAGGATGTG
Organism: Myocastor coypus; assembly: GCA_004027025.1. NCBI lineage: Eukaryota > Metazoa > Chordata > Mammalia > Rodentia > Myocastoridae > Myocastor > Myocastor coypus. Next base: position 50,233 of record PVJA010006689.1, on the reverse strand, counting down.
TGAGATTTAGGAAGGATCTGACTCCATGTGGAGTATCTGTCAAGTGTGTCATTTAGGTGCCAGCTTGGGCCTGAATTGGATATTGAAGTTCAGACACTCTTAAGATCTTAAGCGGGTTTATTGAACTGCAGCACAGATGGAGGACCCGTCACTGACCCGAAGGGCCCTGTCTTGTCTGCCTCTAATCCTCTTGGCCTCTTCTCCTTGACTCCAGGAATAGCAGGTCTGATAAAGAGGGAACAAAACTTCCCTGCCAGCTGTGAGCCCCAGGGAATCAATTAGCCCTTGGTGAGACTGTCCCAAGCTGGAGCAGTTACCCCAGGGTGGGAGAATGGCTTTCTGGAGCTGCAGCTGAGATCAACGGCACCGTGCCCGCCCAGCCAGGGTCCAGACTCCCAGCCCCTGCCTTGGTTCGCTTTGTTGTAAAATGCTGGAGAGCCTGTCTGCCCCTGACAGCATCCGGAGCTCACCCTCCATCGTCCTGCTGGGACCGACCATCCCTGCTGTTTAGGGAGCACAGGTGCCAGGGCTTCCATCCTACAGCCCTGGTAACAGCACAGAGCACAGGGAGGCTTGCGCTACAGTGTGGCTCAGTGTGATGTGTGACAGGCACCCTGGATGCAGCAGACACGTGTGCAAGGTGCTCCCACTGTGAGGGCGGCACTGTTGGGGACACTGTGGGTGGTGCGGCAGCGCCATGTGCGCAGAGGGGCCTGCAGTGCCGTGGTGGGAAGGGAAGTGCACTGGTTGCTCTCATTGCTGTCTGGGAGCCTCTGGTGCAGATGACCTCCAAGTGGCATGTTTAGCTCGTGGCTCAGGAGCTCTGGGGCCCAGTGCCTGCTGCTCAGTGCCACCAAGGACCCACTCAGCTATACTACAGCAGGGCACACAGACAAGGAGGGGCATGGGGCTGGCTCTGGCTCTGTGACGCCTCTCCTATGGAACCTGTCGAGGGCTTGCTCCAGAAATTCCTCACTCCTTTAGTGAGGCCTATGATGTCCCCACGGTAGCCTACCTCAAAGGTCTTGCCACCCCACATCATACTGAGGAGGAGCAAGCTCCAACATGAGGGCTTTCAAAATTTACAGCGAATGACAACTTTAAGAACCATATTACAGCAAGACACACTGCCGTTAATCCCTCTCAGAGTCCTCTCTCGTTTTGTCGGTGCTAGCGCACCTGTCACCCTCTGCCTAAACTGGACGCCTGTCCGCTTGCTTTTGCCACGTCTGGAAGCAGCCCTGGAAGTTCCCTTTCAGGAGCATGTCCTTGTGACCACGCACGCGCATGCCCGGCGGAGCCCCGTCGGGCGGGAAGGGGGCGCTCACCGAAACGGGACGCCGTGCCCTCGTCTGCGCTGCTCGCTGGGTCTGCACTGCGTGACTTCTGGCTTCTCCCAAACTCAAAATGACTGTGAAAGGCAAACGTTCTGAATCAGTTCAGGACGCAGAGGCCATGACTGTCACAGCAGAGGCCTTCTAGAACTGCTTCAGAAAGCAGCGCCTTTCAGAGGCCTCTCTCCGTCGTCATTGTTCCTACGCGGAACATCACGTGAGTGGAATCACGTCTAGTTCAAACTTCCTGCCCTACTTGGAGACAGCAAGGTAGGCCTTACTGGGTGTGGGGGGGCGGCCATCATTGGGGTTCACAATGGGGGACAAGAGAGCTGAGGGGTGTTCCTGGACGGGAAGTACTGGGAGAAAAATGCAGACTGTTGTGTGCATTCTAACCCCTTCCCATTGCCCGGTAATACTCGCTTATACGCATTTGCCACATGTGTCTCAGCCGCCTCCCAAATTCCGGGTATCACAGCTGAAGCACGTACGTGGGCGAGCGAGCTTCCGTTTCTCTTGGGTAATACTGAGGAGCTCTATTTGTAGATCATGGAATAGACACCTCTACTTTTTTTTTTTTTTTTTTTTTTAAATCTGTTTTCCTAGTTTCCCAAAGTGGTACAGCGTTTCATGGTCCTGCCAGCTCTGGCGGAGGGTGGCAGGCCCCACTGTCTTTGCGTGTACTTGGCTACTGTGTCTCCTTCCAGTTTTGAGGTTTCTTTTGGTGTAATTAGCATTTCTGATGGCTGAGGATGTTGAATACATTTGTATGAATACCGACTGTAATTTTATGAAGTGTTTCCGTCTTTTCTACCCTATGAAAAATGAGTTGTCAGCCGGGCGTGGTGGCTCATGCCTGTAATCCCAGCACTCGGGAGGCTGAGGCAGGAGGATTGGTGTGAGTTCGAGACCAGCCTGGGCTACAAAAGGGAGCTTAAGGCCAGCCTGAACTGCATAGCGAGACCCTGTCTCAAAAAGACAAAAAAAAAAAAAAAAGAAAAGAAAAATGAGTTGTCTTTCGTATCAAGTTGCCTAAAGCTCTGTACCTACCGTGGGTCGCATGCATGTTTGTGCACTTTCTTAACTGACCTGTAGCTTCTCTTCATGAGGAGCACACGTGGTGAACAGGTAAATTGCATGCCTGCGGCTTATCACCGACTCCCTCTTGATGTGTGGCCTAGTGAAGGGCCGTGTGGTACGCCTGACTCCGTCCATCATCTGAGGACCTAGAGCTAAGGAGTGAAAGCCAACCCGTGGCTCTGCAGAGGGAAGAGTGTCAGACACACATACAGCCACGCAGCACATGCTGTTAGGATTGTTTTTTTAAGGCAGAAGAGTTTATAAATAAAATGACATTATCTATAGAAATATGCCACTGATTCTCATTTTCAAGGGTCTGGTGGTCCTAATCCTTTCTGGCCTCTATCTGGAAGGTCAGGGAGGTGTCACCTATTGATGAGAAGGAAAGAGCCACTTGCTTGGGCAGGGGACCCAGTACCCCACATCCCCCTATTCTGGTCAGTTTGCTGCTTTGCTGCCCAAGTACATTTTGCAGAGGTGTTTGCAATGGAGACAATGTCCTGTCCATAGGGACAGCAAGCCAGTTCCCAGGATGACCTTCTGGAAGAGACTGTCATATGGCTCAGGGTCAGAGCCTCCCAGGCTGGCTAGAAGGCAGGGCATGCAATTGCTAGCCAAGAGCATGGGGACAGATGCCCCTCAGAGGCCCTGAAGTCATCAGATAACTGATGTCCCTAGAGACACTTCTCAGCGCAGGAAGACAACTGTAGGAGGAGACAGGAACTGTGTCACTGGATGCTAAAAATACAGGAAAGGGCACTCTTAGGGTTAGGACTTTGTGCCATCCTCTGGGCCAAAGGCCAGGGCATATCCAGAGGTATATGCCATGAAGACAGGTTTGCATGAGGTGCTGACCCTTGCCTCCCGAGGGAAGCACTGAGGAGGTGACCCGGGGGCTATGAGGGACTGAGGTGGCCCAGACACCTCCGAGCCCTGGGTAGGACAGTCTAGGAGGTGAGGGGTGATGGTGCACAGCACACTGAAGGCTGAGTGGACCCCGAGCTGTGAGGCACTCAGGGACCATCCAGGCCACAGGTGCAGCCACCCCTGTGAGGCTCGGCGGTCCGGTACGGGACCTGGCATCAGGTCAAAACCCTTGGTCACAGTCCAGTGACAGACACTGGGAGTGTCGAGTAATCACAGAGTGGATTGAAAGATGGGAGTTGCTGGGGACTGGTTTGTAGCTCAGTGACATCAGCTCCTGCCTGGAAAACACAAGGTTGTGAGTTCAGTTCCTCCACAAAGCAAGAAAGATGGAGTTGTTAGAGTTTAGGCAGAGAGTGATAGGTGTGCTAGGAATGACCAGTTTAAAGGTGTGTGGTCTCATTCACAGTGAGCTCTGCGACCCTGAATCTTTTAGAATTTGAGGGAGGATGGTGGTCGTTGTCGTGTGGGTGGGGGATTTGGTTACAGGTACTAAGTTAGAGTGCCTGGAGTCAATTGGCTAAGAGGGAGAGCCAGATGACTTGAAATGCTAAAGAGAGGTGATAAACGCCCAAGGCAGTGGACGTGCTAGTGACCCCGCCTCGTCACTGCCCAGTGCGTGTGCGCGCCGGAACCTCGTCTGCGTCCCGTCCACGTGGACTCATGATGCGAGCGTGCGTTTTTAATATGACTGTGAGAGAGAAAATCTTTCCCTCGGTGTGGACAGTGCGATCCAAGAGAAGGAGGCTCTGGCTCCAGCAGGCACCGAAGGAGGAGAACGAGGGCCATCCTGAGGCTCTCCCTCTGGGTGACCTGCTGAGGGTGGCGCTTTGTGCTCTCTGCCCTTGACGGTTTCCCTCAACTCTACCTCAGTCCTGGATGAGTGCACCAAGACCTGAAGTAGTATGCAAAGATGAGCCAGTCATGGCCCATGGTGTTATGGGCAGGGAACCCCTGGAGCACGTCAGAGAGAGGTGGCTGAGAAGTCGGGGACTCCTCTGCTTTCAATGTGGGTGGAATGCCTGTGGTAGGCCTTTCCTCTGTGTTTGGTGCAATGGTTTTCATACTTCTGAACTACTTCATTGACTGTGGGACAAGGGACAACGTAACTGACAGAACTGAAACTAGAACAGCAGGGTTACTGGTGAGAACTGAAGCACAGTATGAAGATTTCTGAGATCAGGGGTCCAGGAGATAGCGGCATAAGTGCCTGCCTGGCAAGCGAAGGTCTTGAGTTCAATCCCTGTACAGAAAAAAAATATGTGTGTATATATATATATAAAAACTCTCTCTCTATATATATACATATATATATATATATATATATATATATGAGTGAACTCTATATATACATACATATAATATACATATATTTTATGTATATATATACACACACACACACACATATATATATATATATATTTCTGAGATCTGACTTAGAACTGATAACGTTACTCCTCTAAGGTAAAGCACTGGAAGATTCTTGAAAATGAATGAGACTAGGAAATAGCCCCACGGCACAGTCTGGCTGTGCAATTGTCCGCTGCTGACCTTACCATATGCAAGCGCTACTCTGTGATTGGCTCAGGGCCCAAGGCAACGTGGAGCGACACAGAGTGAGCAAGGCTCACTGGTGACATTAAAGGACCCTGTCATCCGAGGACAGACCTTATGCTCGGGGACTCTAGCGAATGTTGCCAGATGACAGGGCAATTACTTGGGATGGATTATTGCCAGGTACAAACCCATAAATAAGAAGCCTATAGGAGCATGACTGAGTGTGCTGGTGAGGGAGGCAGAATTCCGTTGTGGGAAACTGAAAGCACACAGAACACACTTGCTTGTCTGCCAGCACAAGCCATCAGCGCCTGGCTAGACCCAGCAGAGTACAGTGTCTGTCTGTCTGTCTGTCTGTCTGTCTGTCTGTCTGTCTCTATCTATCTATCCATCATCTGTCATCTATCCCACTCCATCAATCTCTACTTCACATCTACCCAAGTTATCTGAGTATCTTGCTTTTTAATCACACTGCAAAACAAGTTGCCTTCTGAGAGGCTGGGGTCACAAACACACACCACCAAACCCAGTGGGGGCCATGTTACTTCTTTGATAACTTTTATGAGTCTTATTTCCATTCTTTGCCTTTTGTACAGCATACATAGCAAAACGCCCAACTTCTTAAAAAACTGAATGAGCTTAGCATTTTCTCAGATGTCTCTTCTATATTCACTGAAAGGATTGGGGCACACACATGCACATGTATATTTAAAACACATCCGAAGAACCCATGTAGATTAAGTGTAGGTTAGGAAACAGCTGTGGCTTCCTCAACCCCACCTCTCCTTCACCCCCAGGTGCCCACCATTACCAGGGTGCCAGGGAGCTTTGTCCCAACACCACCTGGCTCCTAGGTGACAGAGATGAGCTCAGAACAAACCGAGCGCAGAGCTCCAGCTCTGCCACCAGCGCCGCCGTCCCCTCAGACCTACCCAATATAACAAGCCTTGCAACAATGCTTTCAGCTTTTCTCTTTATTTTTATGGATAAAATGTAACAAACATTCTACTTAACAATGAAAGCTGACAGATGAGAAAGGAGAAAATTTTCGCCATCGGCATTTCTAGTGGCCCATGATTTACAGATTAGAGTTTCAAGGAATACTTGAAAATGACTGAGACATGTTATTTTAAAACTAAGCGTATGTGTAAAACCCATTGAAATACTTCAAAGGAATATTTTAATTCCTTGTCTTATTACTTTTTATTAAGTGACATTTATGGAAAAGCTGATGAATGTGAGTTGGGGGAATTATTCAATCCCATCGGATTCAACCCTTTCAAGCAAGTGTGAGAAACACGTGTATGAAAAACAAGTGGAATACGCCTGCTGGACTTCTGCAATTGCTTATTATTTTTCAGTCATGAAATGCACAGAGGGCAGGTGCAAAGGACTGAGAGGAAAGAGGAATAGTAATTCCACCTTTGGAAACTACCCGTCCACACATCTGGAAGCTGAGACAATCACCACCGGCCCTGAGGCCTGGGGCTTCCACCCCTGGTCCTATGACAGAGTCCTTTGTGGCTTTAAAGCTTTTGCCAAACCTATCTGACACCACCACATGTCTATAACCAAATGTACACAGACAGCGACCTGAGGCAGCTTCTGCATGAGTCGGGAGGGCTGCAGTGGACACTGTCCCAGGAAGGCACGTGAGGTAGTTTATGGCGGACGTGAGGAAGCAGCTTTCCAGTCTGTCCTGACATCACTGACTCCAAGAAGCACTCGGAAGGCAAGGGAATCTGGGCCAGTTCTAGAGTTTCCTGAATCGTATGCTAATAAAAGTTAACAATGGCCTCCAGTCGTTTCCTGGAGGACATCTGGTCCTAAGTATGTACCAAGAGCACTTGAGATGGGGAGAGGGGGAGAAGCCATTGAGAATGATGTTTACGGGCCAGAGGCACACGCCTGTCATCACAGCGCTCAGCGGCGGCAGGAGGGTCACAGACAGCTTGAGGGCAGCATGGGCTACATAGTGAGTTCAAGGCCAGCCTGAACTACATAGTGAGACCCTGTCTCAAGCAACAACGAAAGGGTAGCATTTATAAATCGGGAACAGGACCTCCCACTTGTCTGCAGAGATGCCATTTGCTTTCTGGTCACTGAAGTTTTAGGACTTTTTTTTTTTTTTTTTCCATTCTCAGGCTGCCTTAAGGCAGATCTCATGCTCCATGTGGAGGTAGGGATCGAACCATGGTCCCAGGCACCTGAGTTGCTGTCTTTTAACCCTTTTAATCCTTGGGGGGCAGGCAGCTTAGAGTTTAACTGGAGGGGTTTGTTTATTCTTTAAGAGTAACAGTGGGCAAAAGAACTTCTTTAACCACACAAGTATTGGGTTTTGTTATGTCTACAAAAATTTTTCTCTAATCAACTATTTAACTGTATGATCAAGAATAAAAGTTCTGCCGGGCGTGGTGGCTCACGCCTGTAATCCCAGCACTTGGGAGGCTGAGGCAGGAGGATTGCTGCAAGTTCGAGACCAGCCTGGGCTACAAAAGTGAGCTCAAAGCCAGCCTGAACTGCACAGTGAGACCCTGTCTCAAAAAGACAAAAAAAAAAAAAAAAGAATAAAAGTTCTATCTAATGATTTTGATATTGACTTGGCTGTCCGTGTAATACGGTCGTCAGAAAGCTGTCATGAGGCCTGGACAAAAGGAAGTGACTGATAAGAGAGGTGTGAGTCAAACTAAGTCTTTGCCATCTAAAACCACACAAAATGGTAAGAAATTCAGAGATGGGTTGTATTTTACCTGCCATCTCTGAGGTCTCTGTGATAAGACTGGTGACAAGAGGGGTCAATTTGAAAATCTTTAGCGCTTCAGACACGTCCTAATGTGTCGTTAATCAAAAGAAATGGAACCTCTGTCCTAAAAAGAATGGATGAATACATGGGTGAATTTTATGTACAATTGCAACAGAACTTTGTAGTGAGATACGGTAAGAAATATCAGGTTCAGACGGAGACAGAAGTGTAAGGCCGCTATTTGACAATAGTCTTCCATGCCTCCACGCAGATCCTTGCCGTGTAAATTCTCAGGACTTGGCGACCACAGAAAGAGCCACTTGGCAACTGCTGTCGCCAAAGCGACACAAGTTTTTTTTCCACACTCTGGAAATTCACTATGTAAACTCACATGCCATCAAGTTAGCATACTTCGAAGACCGATGAAATGTGTGTGGAAATAGAAAATATTGAAGTCATGTTTCATTTCTCACTGGTTATCTGGCAAAGGAAATAAGGATCCTCAAAGAAATTAAATGAATGTCATCACATTTCCTATAAAGTACGGCAGAACGTAGGAGGCCAGAGGCACGCCTGTCTGCAAGTGGAGAACACACAGTGGTCTGCCCAGACGTCCAGGCCTCAGGCAGCACGCATGCACTCGCTTCTCTAAACACACTTACAGGCATCCCCGAGTTACAACGATGCCTGGTAAACTAAAAGCGGTTCCCGTGTTGGTGACTCCACATCGACCTGCAAGTGACTCCTGTAGGCCTTGACTCTCATGACACCAATCTGACTCTGTCACAGTCTGTCTGGATTCCGTACTGAGGTATCTGTGGAGGAGCAGGTGAGAGCTTGGTCCTCGCTTGGGGCTGATCTTAGGGAGACCGCACCTGCGACCCTACAGAGGACAGTGCTGGCCCCTCCCTAGCATGCTTTAGATTTACTCTAAGTTGGAAACATGAGGACTGAACTGTGGCCAGCAGCAGAAACCTGGCAGGGAGAGTGCTGCAGCTTCCCAGCATGTACCTGACTCCACGGCAGCCTGCTGCTCCTCCTCAGGGCCCGGCCACCTCCACAGTTAATGAGCAGAAGCAAAATCTGCGTGGAGAGCTTGTAAAACCTGGAGGGAAGGTTTTTTTTTTTTTTTTTTAGCATTCTTAGGTAACAGCAATTCTGCATTTTTAGTTTTGGGCTGCTGAAAGAAATTTCAATCGTGAAATGTGAAAAATCGCGACAAAAAGCATGAAGCGCGTGTGATCAGAGGAGGAAAGCCCCTGGTGTGGGGAGCGCACTCCCTGAGCAGGGACACGGGGGAAGAGAGGCGCGGCCAGGAGCGCAGGGTCTGGCAGGGCCGGAGGCCGCGCTGTGCCAATGCCCCACAGGCAGTGTGCTCAGAAGACAGTGAGCCACAAAATGTCACTTCGATACTCAGTGACCCAGAGACGCTCGCTGCGCCATGTTGCCAGCCACCACTCAGCGTGACACGCGTGGCGACAGTTTTCTTTGGATGGGAGTTCCTCCTCCAATCCAGGAGCCATGCTGGGCATAAAAAGTGTCTGTTTCACTTTAGAAACTGATTCCCTTTGGAAAGTAGATGTGAAGAATTTTGTAGGGGAGAGATTAAGGCTGTTTCTGGCATTCTTACTTAAAAAAAAGTCAATATATGCATAGAACGTAAGTATTTAAAAAAAAAGAGAATCTCGTTCTCTTGTTGGCAGCATTGGCTACGGAAGGAAGCACTGCTTGTCCCCAGGTCCCCCTCATGCCTGCTGCAGAGTCAGACACAAGACATGGCGGAGCTCCACTGTCCACAGCGCCCACCTTCTGGAAGGGCCGTCTTCTTCCTTTTACCTAGGGAATGCAGAGGAAGTTCGGCTCAAGTGCTGAAGCCTCTTCTCCATAGTTCACACTGACAACGCTGGAGATCCCCCAGGGCAAGGGACACCAAGAGGGTGACAGGGACAGGCATGTCCAGGCAGTCTTGCTCTCCCCACCACAAGTAGGAGCTTCTTGGGTGACGATATGTGGCAACAGCCCCTCCGGGATATTTCAAGGGCTTGGTTGTGGCTTAATCACCCATTCTGCATGAGGATTCACACGATATACATCCAGTACATACGCGTCGGGATCCAGGCAATGCTGTCCTAAAAGAAAGAGAAAAATCGCAGTGTTGTGGAGATGTCACCTTTCTGGTGTGTGCACGCATGGTTCTTGAGGGTGAGGGCCCATGAGGCCAGCAGCTCTCCCCGCAAAGGGAAGTGTATGCATTTTAAAACTTCTTTACAAAGCCTTTCTGTCTTTCTTACTGAGAAGTAATTCAAATAAATTTCACATGAAATTACGGGGGAAAACAGCTAGACATGGCAGTGTACACCTGTCATCCCAGCAATCAGGAGGCTGAGGCAATAGCCTGGGCTACAGGGTGAGATGTTGTCTACAAAAAAAGAAGTGGAAAAAACCCAGAGACACCTTGTAGCACAAAATGCTGCCCTGCGCCAGCCAGCGTATGCCAGCGTCTTAGCTGCCCAGATACAGTGCTGGGTCCTGTGCCAGCCAGTGCATGCCAGCATCTTAGCGCCCAGATACAGTGCGGGGTCCACCCATTTGCAGTTGCTTCTGACTCTCAGGAATGGCTAGTCACTGTCGTGCTCACTGTACAAATGGTCCAGCTAACAGGTCTCTCTGCCTCCATATCTCCTGCTTGCTCACCCATGTGGGCCCTGTCCCCCAGAGAGCAGGGCCTGATGATCTGGGTCCCGGTCAGTGCCCGCTGACCTAAATGAATCTGCCTCCAAATTCTGGGTATCACTTGGGGGTCTCTGCTGGCCTTAGCATCCTGGCTTTGCCACATCAAATAGAAACCATGACAAGAGTTTGTTTCAGGAGTAAATGGACTGCTGTGCTCATGCGTGTCCTGCAGTGGCTTTATTGGTAGCCTTGAGTGGGCCAAGCGCAGACTCCAGTGTATCTTAGCAATATTCCTGTGGTGCTGGGCTATGGGAGACACCCGTCACAGGCAGCTCTGCATATGTACTGGGCCCTGTTCTAGGCCCAGGATCACACCTGTGAGCCGCAAATATGCTGCAGGTGCCTGACTAGTGAGTAAAACGACTAAGTGTGAGGGGACATCAGGAATGGCTCGCTGAAGGGCGAGGGCTGGCGAAGTCACGGCAGAGGCAAGCGGGACAGAAGCCAGCTAAGAGCCGAGCACCCTAGCAGTGCTACAGCGTGTGAAGCCCCTGGCAAGAGATGACTGTGGGGACCAGCAGAAGCCTGGGGCACCAGGTGGAGGTATGTGCCATGTGAGTACTAGAAACCAAGAGAGAAAGGCTGGGAGGATGAGGCCGGGCAGACGGAGCCCAAGTTCCTTTCCTTCCCGCACCAGGACAGCAGGACGAGAGATCCTGGCTGGGAACTAAGGAAAGGACAGCACACAAGAAGGATGGCCAGCTGTGGAGAGCTCTGCCCTGCTTCCCCCATGACTTTTCGGGAAGAGACTTTCCACCCCGTGTCCTGCTGGGAAGATCCCAGCCTGCTCCATCTCCACACCAACAGACTCACCTAGATCAGGAGAACTGGCAGACAAGTCAGGAAACTTCTTCCACGAGGTTAAAAACAACTCCGAAATGTCCCTGTGGCTCTTAATCTAAGAAGCTTGTAAGATACGCCTTTATAACACTGGCAACGTGTTTGTCTCAGCCTAATCTGAAACTTTAGAGGTAGAAATGGTGAAGAAATGCTTACCTATGTTCCCTCCAACTTCGTATAGCCTTTGGTTCTCAATCTTAATACGTTCTGATGAACCATGACTAGAAAGACAAGATGGCGGCAGAATTTTAGTCCCATTTCATGACCTAAAGGGGGATTGTCATGAGACGACGCAGCAGCAATTTATTCTGTCCCGATGAGACATACACCACAAGATCCTACCACGACTGCAGTGAGCAGCTCTTACTTTTTGTGTTAGACTCGGGAAAGAAGCGGAAACTCAGGGAGGCTGGGAAGACTCTGGCCAAGTCCAGGCGCTGAGGGCACCACAGCAGGCATCCCGCTCCCGTGGTACCTCATAGCGAGCCTGGCACTGAGCAGCTGCCCAGCCCTTGGGCACGGCAGGAGCAGTCAGGCTCCACAGCAAGCTCACTAAGCGCTGCGTGGCAGCCTCTCCTACCCAGCACGCAGGTTTCCAAGCTGCCTAGTACTGTGCAAGCTGTCTCGGCTGACATCTTTGCAAAACCGCCCTACTTTTATTTATTTATTTATTTATTTTATTTTTATTATTATTATTATTTTTTTGTCTTTTTGAGACAGGGTCTCGCTATGCAGTTCAGGCTGGCCTTGAGCTGACTTTTGTAGCCTGGGCTGGTCTCGAACTCACACCGATCCTCCTGCCTCAGCCTCCCAAGTGCTGGGATTACAGGCTTGAGCCACCACGCCCGGCACCGCCCTACTTTTAAAAAAGACAACTCAGAGAAAGTAACGGCCCTGTTCCTTTCCCCACGCATATCTGGAATGCCAGGGTAGGAGGGTCTGAGAGATGGTGCTGGTCTCCATCCTACTCTGAGTAGGACGTTGAGCTTGGGTACTTCAGGCAGACCCGACTGGCTTCTTGGCTGGGTGGAAGCAGGACGCATGCCCTGCCTCATTTGTTTGTTTAACCAGCCTTCTTACACAACAGCAGATTTGTCTGTAGAAATGACAGAACACGTGCAGGGTCCAGGCACCTTTTACCTCATTTCTCCCCGTAGGAAAAGCTTGCAGAACTCGTGTGCAGTGACCAAGGCCAGAACGCTGATCTCGACGCAGCAAAGACATGGAAGAGGTCCACAACCAGGACCAAGGAACCCTGCGGGGACCCTTTGTGGTCATCTCCCTCCCCAGCTCACCTCGCCTGACCACTGGCTGCCACCTCCCTCATTTCTACGCTTGTGTGGTCGCTGCGCAGCGGTCCCGAGAAAGCCAACCGGCATGGAGCCTTCAGCGCTGCTTCCCGGCCCACCCAGTGGCTGTGCTTGGTGACGCCCAAGGTGTCTGCGCTGCCGCGTGCCGCGCTCTGGCCTCCACATGCCAGCGCTCAGTCAGCATCTGTTGACAGATGGCTGGACTTTATCCGGTTTCAGTTAAATAAAGTTGCTGTAAGTTTGCATAAAGGCTTTTGGGTGGGCAATCTTCTCTGACGTAAGTGCTCTGGAATCGGAAAGCTGGATTAAATGGTGGTTGGGTATTTAGTTATATAGGAAACCACTGAGCCATTTAGCAGTTACGGAGTGGTTTTTTGTTTCCACCAGCAAAGTACGAGTGGCTCGGTGTTCCCACCTTTGTGTTTGGTGTTGTCGCTGCATTCTACTTTAGCATCCTCCTAGGCAAATGCCAACGAGGTCTGCCACCAAGGTCTTCATTTGCATCTCTGTACTGGCTGACACTGTACCTCTTTTCTTGTGTGTCTGTCATTTGTAGATCTCTCTGGTGGGATGTCGTCTGCGTGTTTCTGCGATGGGCTGGCTCTTGACACTTTTGGGAAGTGATGGAATGTTTACAGCGTGTGCTGGGGGCAGCTTCTGGTCACATCAGTGCTCCCTGAAGGGGTGAGGACAGCCCTCCTTCCTTTTCCTCCTTGCATGCCCTGGCTAAGCAGGAAGCTGTCCTGTTCAGCCACAAGTCCGTCACGAGGTGGGATCGGAGTCTTCAAAACAATTTGTGAAATGAAAGTTTTTCTAAGTTAACTATCCCAGGTATTTGCTATAGCGACAGAAAGCTGACTCCTGAAGTCTTTTTAGTAAAATGTCTGTTCATGTCCCTTGTTAATTTTCAAACTGGATTTTCTTTTTTACAATTTGAGTGTTTATATATCCCAGGTATAAGTAATCATGGAAGATGTAGTTTACAAATACTTTTCCTCAGTCTGTTTATCCCGCTCACAGGATCTCCCAAGGAATGTATTTTCGATTTTGATGAGGTTGACTTTTCACTTTTGTTTCTCCTGTATCCTGCTATTGTTGTCAACTTTAAGAACTCATCACAAGTACTGGTGCACAAGAATGTTATCCAGGGGGGCTCTCCCAATGTCTCCTAGGGTTATATTATGCATTTCAAAGTCCACGGCCCTTTTTCAGTTAAATTCTGTATAAAGCATGAGTTCACCTGAAGGCTCATTGCTTGGTTTGTTTCTGGCCTGTGGACGTCCAGCTGCTACAGCACCATTTGTTGAAAAGGTCCTTCTTCCCCCATCAAATTATTTTTGTGCTTCTGTCAAAGATTAGTCCTGATGGACTGTGCTTCAGCCTGCCTCAGTCCACGTCGGTCCAGGTGGGGGCGGGGACAGAAGCCCAGCTTCCCACAGGCCCTTACGGCCACGGAAGGAGGGAGCAGCGCCTCGGGCTGATCACACAGTGGATTAATTTCTTAAATTAAAAGTAATTGTAGGAAAACACTCATTCACCCTCAGAGTCCCTCCCCGCAGCACACTGGTTGTTCTGCCACTCTGGAAGTCCTCTTTTGGGTGAAGGTGGCCGCTGAGCCATCCTGGGAAAGGCAGCTTGTAGAAACACACAGTGCACCTCAGGCCCAGACCTGGCTCTGTGTGACTTCTGGTTCTTCCCAGGGTCCAGTGACCATGAGAAGGAAACACTACAGAATCTATTCAGGACATCAACACGGCTATGACAGTGGAACTGGAGGTCCCCGGGAAAGGGCATGCCCAGAACTGCTGCAGAAAGCGGCAAGAAGGATGTGACGAGCCCGTGCGGTGCGGGCCGGTCATCTGAGAGGGGTAAGTCGCAGCGCATCTTTTACTGCAATACAGTTCAAAAAATTTGAAATCTCTGTATCTTAGGGTCACCCTGGTCACTGGCCTGTACACATCCCTGCCTGGGCTTTTCCAGTGTGGTGCCTGCTGTGGGCAGACAAGGTTGGGCTCACCGCGGAAGCTACCAGGACCAGGACTCAGGCCCTCTCCTGGCTCCTCTCGCTTGCCCCAGTGACACCTCGGTGCTGTGCTGTCCCTCCTCCCCGTGCTTGGGCAGAGGCAGCAGCAGTGCTCTGAGGCCAGGCCAGCCCTTCCCGGGCTGTCCTCGGAGCCTCTTCTCATGTGTGTCTAGCACAGGAGGCAGTAAGGAAGCTTCTGGAATCCACGCTGGCACTGCTGCCAAGGCTTCTTTCCAGCCCCCAGGGCTTTCCGCTAGGCCCAAGAGGCAGAGTGGTAGCAACGGGGCTTCTCCCCACTTCTGAGGCCAAGACCAAGGCGCAGCGAGCCAGTCAGGAACAAGCCTCTGTCACGAGGCGAGCATTCACACCGAGAGAGCTGGCATCTACATGGGAGGAAGGTCTCCCCAGCAGGTTCTTGGTAGAAGCTGCTTCAAAGCACTTGAGTAAGTGGTCAGGGGTTCTAATTTGTTTTTACTGGGAGCATTTGCTTTCTACAGAAGGTCTATTTGACATTACATTTAGTTTGATAACATATGAAACTAGGGCTGCCCTGGACACCAAGACCCCTGGAATGGTTTTCTCAGCCCTTGAGCGACTGCCTGTACGCCTTTGCAGTGTTTTACAGGTCTGGCCAGCAGCAAGGAGGACTAAATGTTCAGGTTCAGGACTCCTGTCTTCTCTGGCTAATCTTGCCCTTTTAAATGTAAATATATTTACATATATCTGCATATGTTTGCATACACAAAGTACACAAATCTTAAGAATAGGATCCCATGAATTTCAAACTGAGCACCCCATGTGGCTGAGTCCCACGTCTAAAGAAAGGACTTAGAATTCACTAGCCTAAAAACGCCAATCAGACTTCTACTTCACACTGCGAATTCCATTCATTTAATGCCTGAAATTTTTATTGAAGTCATCATAACAGTGCAGATCGATTCTTGGTGCTCTCTGCTGAGGTTCTCTGCAGGCACCTTACTGCAGACCTGTAGCACAATGTCACAGGCAGGGTACTGGCCTTGGTACCCAGTTGGGTTCCAGTTTCCCGGTTTTACTTGTGGTCCCTGATGTGCGCATGGAATTCAGCAGGAGCCTGTAGAGGTGGTCAGTGGGGCCATGGTGCAGACCCCATGCCACGCATGTCCTGTACCTTGCCCTTTTATGACTAAGCCCCGTTCCCCCTACAATCATTCCTTCTCAACCTCTGGCAACCACTACTTTTTGCCCCATTTATAAAATTCTGTCATTTCAAAAATGTTACATGAGTTGCCGGCATGGTGGCGCACACCTGTAACCGCGGCACTTGAGATGCTGAGGCAGGGGATCAGTGTGAGTTCAAAATCAGCCCGGGCTATGAAAGTGAGCTCAAGGCCCGCCTGAACTGCACAGCGAGTTCAGTTAAAGACTTTGTCTCAGAAAGACAACAACAACAAAAAGTTACATGCGTATTGTATAAATGGAACCGTATGATGTGCGTTCTTGGGTAACTGCATTCTTTCTGATCCATGAGGCTACTTTTTTTCAATATGCCTGGCATGCTTTCTAAGGGTATTCATGAGCTAGGTTACAGACCACCAAACACTATCTGCTTTCCAACTGATTAATTTAAATGAGCATTTCGCAAAGCTTGAAGTCCCAAGACAAGTCTTTATCCTTGAGTAAGCATTTCTGAACAAAAACCACTGATCTACGATGTTTGTGGGACCTCACATGCATGAGGAGAGGCGCAGCATGCTGACCCTAAGAATTATTAACAGTGTACAGAGCCACAGCTGTAGCACTCGCGGAGGAGGCTAGACCAACGACGTTCCTGAAGACCTACCAAGACAGCTACAAAACTAACTTGTGGTATTTTTCATTCTAAACTCCATTCAGTAAATGAAGCTACTGAGATAAAACCTATGGAGAACCCCATTTGTAAACTCCCCTTAAATAAAGCAGCTTCTGTGGTCCAACTTTATCTCCACAAGGCCTTGTAGTCTACTGGTGAGGGTGGCCGTGTGCGTGCCTGGGAAGGTCCCCCTTTGACGACGGTTCACCTTGGGCGGTGACCTTTACCCACGGGCACTCACCTGTTCTCAAACTGGAACTTGGCCAGAATGTCTCTGGCTCTGGTGTGGCTGTTCAGCTGGATGGCCATAGACACCTTGGAGAAAAGCGGAGCGTGGACCCTTATGACTCCTTCTGGCACATCAGACTGCCAACGGGGGAAAATCAGGACATGGCATCAAGCTGGTGTGACCACAGCCAAGGGCCCACACGAGTAATGTGAAGCCAGCGGCCCCGGAGCTGGGTAGCATGTCCACACCATCGCAAGCCAGCCGCCTGGGAGCCCTGCCTTCCTTCCACCCAGGAGCCTGCCTGGTGGCCAGGGTTAACCCAGGGCTTGTACTTTCCCTGCACACTGAAGCCTTAAGATCACCGGAGGCACAGAACTGGGCACCGATCAAAATTGAGCGCTCCCGTCAATGCCCTTCTAAAGCAGCACCACGAGGAAACCCACTTAAATCAAATTCTTTAAAATCAATTTTAGGAACACCTTTTTGAAAACTTTCGGGATCAGGTAGAAATACAGCTGTCATTCTTCAGTGGACAGCCAGGAGTGGCCAGCCCCAGGGACTCTGTGGGTGCCCGAGTTCACCACGCAGGGCGTGGATTTCTACTGTGGTCGGCCCCACTGCTGGTGGTGCACGTCTACGGAAGCACTGAGCGATTACTGCACAGCATGTCTTCCAGGTGCTTCTCCCATATTCCTAGCAAGAGTGAAGGGAGCACACCAGGGCATGGGTGTTGAGAGATTTGGACACCAGTGGCACGGGTGGGGGCAGAGTCCCTGGCATATACTGCCCAGATTGTACCCGAGAGCACCGCTTCAGTTTCTCCTGGCCCCATCCTCACAGCTCCCCAGATGCTGTGGTAAGTTGAGCCCTGGTCTTACATTCTTGGGGCTACAGGATGACAACCCCCCCAGCTCCTGTAGGTGGCTGTCACGCCAGTCCACAGTATGCCTGACCCACACGTGACGTTCTTAGCCCTGTAACAGTGCCTTCCGCTCCACTCTTAGAGTACTAAGCTGGAAGGGCAGGTGGCGACCACACCCTGTGGCTCGGGTAATGCTGAACGCGTGCCGGTTAACGCCTATCTCGCTATGCGGCGAGCTACTATCGAGTGGCAAAGGGAGTCGGTCACTTACCATTCTTCTTGTGGAAGACGACTTTTGTAGTACCTTTGAGGCCTTGGGGCTTGTAACCTAAAGAAAACATGTTTGCCTTTAGGGTGCACGTTCAGAAAGCAAAGCTAATCTCTTAAGTTGTTTGGAAAACGTTTTGGCAGTATTCATAAATTATAAAATGCTTTATGCACATGGACGCCACAACCCCGCAGCTATTAGCTTACCCTACAAATGCACTTCATTTACGAAATGTGCACACACATTTATTCACTGATGCAGAAGCTGTGATAGTGGGAGAGAGACACCAGCTCCCTGCTCAGCAAGCTGGAGTTGATTAAGCAAATCACCGTGTGTCTGGAAACGACACAGAGGTGCAAAGAAGCAGCTTCATGCGCTCGCATGGACTCACTCAGCTCAGCAAGATGCAGGCCGATGTTCCTGTAGAAGCCGGGAAGGACGCTTCCGAGGCTCCCAAAATCCACAGGCGCAATTCTCTCAGAGATGACATCATACTTGCATTTAATGTAAACGCATCTTCTGGAATGCCTTATACCACTTCTAGATTACGTATGAAATTTCTTGCAGTGTAAATGCTACAGTGTATATTTTAGAGAGCAATAATAAAGATGTTCAGATATGCTCAATATTGATGCAATCTGTGTGTGTGTGCATCTTTAATCAGCAGTGTGTCCCTGTCATTACGGAGGCCTGACTGCCTTCCTGTTCTCTCTGTGTACACAGAGCCCTCTGGATGGATGTGTACTTGTATACCCAGGGGTGTACAACCTGTTGTCACAGAGTGAAATCCAAGGTGGCCATTTATTGTCCTATAGTCCTTTCAGGTTTTAAATTCTGTAACTTCTTACTGAATGTCTTTTCCAATAAAAATGAAGAATTAAAAATTACATATTAGGGTACAACCAAAGGAAGAACATTTTTATGTTTTTGCTCCCTATAGTGTTTACAACCTTTAAGTTTCTTCTTGGTTCCACTTACAATTAAAACATTAAAATGGCTGACAATCGTACCCATCACTCACTCTGTGAGTCCACCCTAGTGACAGGATGGTGACGCAAGTATCATAGCTTTTCTCTCATTTGCAAGATACAACACTGAGGTTCAAGGAATGAGTTGAGTTTGCCCAGCTCACAGGACTGGCAGTGGACAATCTCATCTCTGCTGGTCTCCACACAGAGTGCATTTGGGTCATTAAAACTTTCCAGAATGGAAGGACATAAAGATGGCAGAGGGGGAAGCGGTGTAGACAGAGCCACTTGGAGAGCTGCCATCCAGGTGCTGGAGTATAGCACCATGAGGAAGATAGGAAGGAGGGAAGTGGTCCCCTGCGCCTAGGAAGAATCTGAAGCTTGAAATGAAGGCCACAGAGAGTGAAGAAGCTTCAGTGAAAAAGAAGGAAGTAGCTGGCAGTGCCTTTTCCCTGACATGGGACACACCGTGACTGCTGGGAATTGCAGCAGCCTCTGTGGAGAGACGGCAGCGGAGGGGAGCAGCACTAGCTGGCAGTGCTGAAGTGCTGAGAGCTCAGTCATCCCACACAGGAGCTGTTGGCTGGGAGCCATCTTGGAGAGGGGCCAGCTGAGCTCAGAACTCAGAGCAGCTGGCGGCTCCATCTAGTGGCTCTCAGCTGGGTTTAGGCCTGAGGAAGGCAAGTTGACAGCTGCAGGCCAAATGAGTCTGGTCTTGGCCAGAAGGTGCAGGCTCACAGAAATTATCTACTACCACACCAAAGGGCAACTGCTGGCTTGTGGAGTTAAATCCACACAGACCAGGACTCTCTCCACATGCTATCTGCCAGTGCTTTTGTTTATATATTTTTTTATTTTCCTGCTTTATACTTGATATTGTTTCTATATGAGCATGAACATCACTAGCCTCTTTGTGGTTGTTGCTCTACCCTGTTCTTTTTGTCTCTTTCTTCGCTCACTTCCTCCAGTCTTCTGTACCAGTTTCCCCAAGTTAGCATGATCCCCCTTCTGTCCTCCAGCCTTACTTCTAATCTCTTCCTCTTCTTCTACTTCTGTATTTTCTCCCTAACCCCTTTTAAATGTGAATCCCTGAGGGAAAAATTGATATATTAATGACTTACATACTGCATATAATTTTCTGGTTTATTTTAGATTTTGCTATATAACTAGATCTAGTTTTTTCAGTTAAAGGTGGAAAATTAGGGCTGGGGAAATAGCTCAACAGCATAAGTGCTTGCCAGGTCCTGAGTTTGACCCCAGTGCCATATGTTGTGCTGGTTCTGGAACCAGGCATGGTGGCGCACACCCATAATTCTAGCACTGGAGAGTTTGAGACAGGAGAATCACTATGAGTCTCAGCTGTGTAGTGAGGCCATGTATCAAAACAACAACAAAAAAAGGAAAAATAAAAAATGGTAGAAAATTAATGGTCAACTCCAGTTTGTCATTTCTTAAGCTGTGTTTGATACTCTTGCTATTGCCAGTGCTACCACATTAGCAAAAAAATGATATAATTGCTCTAGCTGTCCTTTCTAGTATTCCAAGACCAAGACTGACTTAGTCATAGAAAATACTGTGACATAGCACTAAAGAACTAAGACCCAGGCTAGGCAGGCGGCAGATTCTCATCCCCAACAAACTGAAGGATCTTGCAACAGAATCAAAACCCCAGAACCAGCTACGCCTGGAACATAACTCAGAGAAGCAGCAATTTCCTAAGTATTAAAGCAACCCACTGTGGGAAATTTACAAGCATCAACCGAAGAATTAAACCTAAAAAGAAAGAAAAAAAAAAAAAAAAGAAAGTGTGAAGGCACTTAGGTAAGACACAAGCCTAGATATCCAGTTCATTAAAGGCAAACCCAGGGACAATGAGATGGGATCATCTGAAAGCTGTCCATCTGGCATCTCTGGAGGGGTAACATCAAAGTGATTTAATGAGACTCTAGAAAGAACAGCAATTCAAAAATAATTGCTTGGACAACTGCAGAGATCCTTTGACAACAAACTCATGCTTAAGGGCTCTAGAACAGATATAGATAAAAAGCAGAGGAAGTTAAGAAAATTATGGAAGCCATGAATGCTTAAAAGAGGAAAGAGGTGGAATTCATAGAGCAAAGCAGATATCTGGGAGAATAAAATTCCACTGAACACATCTGTAGCACAAAAAGCTAACGTGAGGCCAGGATCTCAGATACAGAAGACAGGCTTGTGGTTAGCAATCATGGGAAAAAAAGGAAAGGATTTCTTAAGAATACCAAGGGACCAGGGTAAATCAATGTAGCGCTGCTAGATGCTAGATGAGACAAAGAAGAACAACGTAAGATTGACTGGGGTCAAGGAAAAAGCAAAAAGTAGTATGAATTATATAAAAACATCTGTTCACAGACATTATGGGAAAAAAAAAAACCCTTTCCCTGATAAGGAAAAATAATTCGACACACACATACATGAAGTATATAGAACACCAATTAGCCATATTCAAAAAAATTTTATAGGCGGGCATATCACAATCAAGATTCTGGAAATTTAATTCAAGAACAGAATCTTAAAAATCATCTATAAAGTAAAGGCCATCAGAACCACAAGTCAAGGGAAGCTTAGAAAGCATTTCAAGCTCTAAAGTTAAACATCCTTCAACCCAGACTGATGTACCCTGCAAAACTATATCTCAAAACTGATAGAGAAACAAGAAAATTTCATGACAAAGAGCATCTGAGGATATTCATGACCACCAAGCCAGCACTCCAGAATGTTTTCCAGGACATTCTAGAAAAAGGCAACAAGGAGTACAATTCTATGAGCCCCAGCCTAAGGAGTCTACCAGGCAATGCGGACAATTAAACAGAGTGAGGGGAGAGCCAACAACAAGAAAATAGCGTGACAAGAACACGTCTAAAAATATCAGTTATAATCATCAATGTTATATGGTGTCAACTCAGCAGTCGTCAATGGAATATTAGAACTGAACCAAACTTTTGAACAAACGGACTTAGTACATGTCTACAGAGTGTTTCACCCTCACAATATCAGAAAACACTTCTCAGCTGCACACCGGGTGTTCTTCAAAATAGAGCACTTACTAGGTCCCAGAACATGCTGAAGTAAATGTGTATTATCAGACCATACCACAATGAAACTGGACATTAATGGCAAAAGAAACAACAAGAATTTTATAAACACATGGAAATTAAATAGCACCTTTCTGAAAAACCAGTGGATCACAGATAAGATTAAAGAAGAAATTGGACAGTTTCTACAATTAAAATAAGAATAATAGACTATTACAAAGATCAGAACAGAAATTATGATACTGGAGACTAAGAGAACAATACAAAGAATAAACTAAAGAGTTGGTTCTTTGAAATATTAAACAAAATTGACAAATTCTTAGCCAACAAAAGAGAAAAGAGAAAGAAAAGATTGAAAGGAGAAAGAGAAAAGAGAAAGAAAAAGATTGAAATCAAAAAGAGAAAGAAAAGATTGAAATCCATATGTCTTGGTTACTTTTCTCTCATTCCTTGGACAAAATACTCAACATCCAGAATTAAGGAAGGAAAGGTTTATTTAGCTCACATTTTATGGAGATGCAAAATGACTCATGGCAGAGGGCTATAAAGTCAATACTCAGCAATCACTAGCCTTCCTGTGTTGGGGCAGCATAGGCAGGGCAGGGGCATCATAATCTCTGACCTGGAGGTATATTATAAAGCTACTATGATAAAAGCAACATGGTAGTGAAAAGAAGACCAGAAAATCAATGCTACAGATTAGAAGATGCAGAAACAACTCCAGATATTCTCAACCACGTCATCTTTGACAAAGATGCCAAACACATTCACTGGAAGAACGATCATTTCTTTAATAAATGGTGCAGAAAAATCTGGTTTTGCATATACTAAAGATTAAAACTGGACCCATATCTTTCACCATACACTGAATTAAATTATAAATGATTCAAGGAGCTAAGTATTAAAATATAACTATTAAATCTGTAAGAGAGATTAAGTAAAACTCTTGATGACATTGGCATGGGTAAAGACAAAGAACAAAACCCTGGCAGCACAGGAACTATCACAGAGAACCAGCAAGTGGTTTCTTACCTCACAGCAAGAGTGAGGAGACAACCCGCAAGGTGGGAAAAGTGCTTGCTGGCTGTTCCTTGGACAAAGGGTGACTACCGAGAACATAAAGCATTCAAAACCATCAGACTTGCCGAATGCAGACACGCAACCCAAAAATGGGCCCCTGCGATCAATGAACACTTCTCAGATGCCCAGGGTGTGTTGAGAGGCGGCTGAGACTGGGCATGGTGGCACAGGCCTGTAATCCCAGTGCTTGGGAGGCTGAAGTCAGGAGGCTCACTACCAGCCCAATATATATAGTGAGACCCTCTAGACCCTGACCTACAATAAAACATAATAAAAAAAAAGAAATCAATAACTAATTACAGAGCAATTGAGGGGAAAAAGGAACCCTTCTCCACTGTTGGTGATATTGTAGACTGGTACAACTGCTGTGGAAATCAGTGTGGAGATTCCTTAAAAATTGAGGACTAGAGGTCTCATTTGACCCAGATATCCCCTGTCTAAGTATCTTCCCAGAATTAAAAACATCACACCACAGCGACATAGGTGTGCTCATGTTTACAGCAGCATAATTTGTAATAGCAAAATCTTGGAAAACACTCAAATGCCAGTCAACTGGGGAATGGATAAAACAAGTTGTGGTCTCCTTAGACAGTAGACATACAGAAGGAGAGAGACTTTTTATAGGTCGATAAGTGCAACTTGAAACCATACTCATAAGAGAGGCAACTCAAACTCATGTGCATAAACATCACAGTGTGTTCTTAGTGTGAGAAAATGAGAGGATAAATAAGGCCTACAATGTACGACTGATATTGTGAACTGGGAAGGAAGTACGCAAGAGGAAAGCCAAGTGGGATGGGGGAAGGGAGACAAGGGAAAAGCAGAATGGATGTGTGTGCAGATACACACACACACACACACACATACACATACATACACATACCAGAGAGTTAAGGAAGTTATATTGACAATTTCTCTTAGTTCATTGCAAAGAAAGATCTGTGCTAATATTGCTTGGACAATGAAATGCCTCTATCTTGTACTCTGAGTAACGAAAAGCTAACAATATGCAATACAATGTAGTAACTATCGTTACTCTATTATCTTGTGTTGAATTATTTTCTCCTTAAAATTAAACAAACAAACAAAGAAACACCCCCAACCCCCCACAAAACTTTCCACAACAGGATGGTGGGGTGGAAAGTGGAAGTCAGTCCCTCCCCAGAAGGAATGAAAGAACCATCAGCACCACCTGCAGGACAAGTGACCAGGTGAGAGGGAGCCCTGGAGAAGCTCCCTGAGAGCCTTGTGCGTCCAGTACCCTGCTCTCAGATGCGCCCCTACACAGAGCTGAAGGAAGTCAAAGGGACTCCTTCTCGAAGGCTGCTGTGCGTCCCTGTGCGAGCTGCTCACTTGGACTTCGTCAGTGCTACGCACGTGAGGTGGAAAATCACAGGCAAGAGGCGTGGTCCCGCTGCCTGCTGGGGTAGACCAGCTGGGGTGGACAGGTTGGGATGGACTAGCTAAGGTGGACTGGTTGTGATGGACCAGCTGGGGTGGACCAACTAGGGTGGACCAGCTAGGGTGGACTGGCTGGGATGGACCAGCTGGGGTGGACCAGCTGGGGGAAGTGGGAGGGAAGGCTAGAGGCTTAGGAGCACTGAACAAGAAAGGCTCTGAAAAGCTTGTGACAGGTTTCTCAGAATGCAGAGGGCCACTGCATGGCCAGGGTTGAGCACAGAACAGTTCTGAACGAGTGTGAGCTCTCGCCTTTGCCCCACTTCCAGCCTCCTGCGAGCAGGAGGTGCAGAGTCCTAGGCAGGTGGGCCCAACGCACACCCAGAGCTCAAACCAGGGAACGCAAGGGTTTGGCTCCAGGCACTGAACAGCGCCGCGGTGTGGGCGCTAGGTGGGCACTAAAGGAGCAGAGCACGTGTCCGCAGTCACACAGATCCGTGCAGCCCCAAAGCCACTAGGCAGAGAGGGATGGTAAGCAATGGCAAGAGACCGGAGCGAGTGCGAGTGATTTCAGGTGTGGCCACACGTAACCTTCAGGACCACTTTCACCATGAAGCCGTTCATCCCGAATGGTGAGAAAACGCAGCCCAGACACTGTACCTGCAAGCGCCGGAGACAGAGAATCCCTCAGGAAGCCCGGCAGAAGATTTACTGTGACACCCTTCCGAGGTGTCACGTGCAGGGCACCGTGCCACGTGCACACTCAAGGCGCAGATCTGGGCATGCTAATCTTACGCTACGTACTTTTCTTAGTTAAAATAACCCCCCGCCCGCACAGCAGTGTTGGTTCTTCCCGATGACGTCACTCTGCTGTAAGGAACGCAGGGTGGGACGACCAATTGTGGCACGTCAACTGGCCCGGCCTTCCTCCTCCCTGCCTGCTGCCTACGGCCCCTTTCCTGATGAAGGTCTCTCCCTTTCTCCCTCCCTGTGAAGATACGCAGCCCAGTGTCACTTCCTCCAAGCAGCTACCCGTGGGTCCCCACTCTGGGACGCATGTCTGCATCCTCCGGGCTGCCGTATCTGTGCAGCTGCTCTGTGCCCACCCAGCCTGTCTGCATTGCAACCCTGAGCGGCACCCGCCTCCCAAGTCAGTTGTGAGTTCTCCTAAAGGGAGTGTCTGCCTCCGCCTCCAGGCTGGGCACAGCCAGGGCTGGGCAGCATGAGTGCTAAGGCGGTGACGACGGTGCCTAGGCCTGCTTCCGCAGGCCACCTGCGCAGACGTGCCTGAGCCGATGCAAATGCTTGTGGGAGAACAGCAGGTTTGCACCCAGTGATGTGCGGACCGTGACCTTCTATCTACCACAGAACGAGGGAGAGCCCTCTATCCCCATGTCCCTGGCGCTCCCAGGCCTCAGCTGCCCTGAAGTGCAGGTCAGGAGAACGCACATGCTGGCTCTCAGCTTTGGGAGAGACTCCCCCAGCCCTTCCACCGCGTCCTTCATAGAATCCTGAAGGACCTTCAGGATGACTTCACTAAGAGCCCTGACCAGGCAGCCCGTGGGTGGGTAACACGGGAAGCGCCGCTGCAGATGCGCTTTCTCTGTGTGGAAAGGCACAGCGTGGAGCGCCGCCGCTGGGTTCTCTAGCGCCAGCTCCGCTGCAAGGCCTCCCCGGGGGCTGGAAGACGGGTGGCCGCCTCCCTGTGCTCACCTCCCGCTCCATGGTCTTCCTCCTGAGCAGCTTCTTCACGCTCGGAAGTGGCTTCTTCAGCAGCATCGTGGCCTCGTTCATCCTGCGGACTTGGGTGATGAGGAAAGATGGAACCTGGGGGAGAAAAGCAGCTCGACTGGAGGGCTGACCCTGCGTCATAGCCCCTGGGGACACGGTGCCTCCCAGGGTGCTAGGTTCTCCTGTGAGGATCTGCTTAATGGGGAGAGTGTGCCAAATGTCCAGCCCCAAGTGGGACTGGCTTTAAGATGCCCAAGTCCTCAGGAAATAAAATGGCAGAGCCCTTGGGCATCACCCATGCCCTCCTGGACACACTGAGTCATTTCTAGTGACTGATGACGCCCATGATGGTTGGGAGACTGCAGCGCTCAGGCAGTGCTCAGGCAGTGACACAGAGCAAAAGGCCGTTCACGTCCACTTCACGTGAAATGCGTTTGAGGACCAGTTTCCATGCATGGTTGGCGACCCTGGGCAAGAAGAAGCCACGGAGCTGGACGCCTCTGTGGGAGGCGTCACGGCCACCCACGCCCCTCTGGGTCTCAGCTGCTCCCTGTGAGGCAGCCGCTTCCTGGAGCTGGTGGCCTGAGGGGCCCTGGCAGTCTCCACGGTGCCACTCACCTTCCACAAGATTTTCTGGTACTTGAGCATGAGTCGGAGGATGTGGGCTGCGGTGTTGGCCAAGAGCAGCTCCTCGCAGTCGGAGTGCTTGCCTCTGCTGAAGAAGAGGTTAGGCGCCATCACCGTGGAGATGTTCCACACGCTCATGCGGTTTTTGGATTCGTTGGCGACCACTTTATTGAAGAACGTCATGAGGGCCTGGCAGGAAAGGGCACGGGTCACACTGCTGCGCGCCGCCAGAGGCCGCGATCGCCTCCATAGTCTCTGTCCCCACTCCTAGCTGCGGGAGCTGGTGGACACGGAGGCCCCCTGCTTGCTTACGAGGAAAGGCAAGCATTTCCGACTGTCTGCATCACAGAATAACTGACTTTATGGAGCTCATTATGTTAGAGTTGTTACAAATAATAGTTTTCATTTTATTTCTTTTTATCCTAAGCAAGTTTGACATACATTAAAATTAAACATAAGTCACAAGGAGAAAACAATGCTGCTCAAATATGCATGAAATGAAGCTTTGTTATAAAGGAAGAAAAGTGATCCTAAAAAACACCTTTAACTTACAGCATTACCGCTGAAAACAACTTACTGTTTTCCTGAAAAACAGAACCCAAGTAGACACACAAGTCTCTTGTTCCTCAGCCCAAAATATAAACTGCAGGTGAAAAAAAATGTAAAAGGCAGTCTTGGGTGCCATTTTTCTATTTTGTTTTTTCAATTTCTTGATTTTCAGCTGGTCACAGACAATTGCTCATGCACAGCTGTTCTAAACATTAAAAAAAAAAAAAAGATGGCGTGGCAGGATGGCTCAGTGGTCTAAAGCGCCTGCTTAGGAAAGCTGAGGCGGCTGCTGGGACCGCGGTTCGATCCCCAGCACCACACGCTGCACCAGCCCTGCCCTCAGGGCAGGCTGAGCCGGCCATAAAAATAAACAAACAAACAAACAAATAAAAGTTCTGAAACTATTAAAAAAATAAAAAAAAATTTTAAAAAAGAAAAGAAAAGGTAAAAGAAAACTGAGAAAGCTTAAGGTGGGCCAGATAGCTCTGTGGACTAAAGTGCCTACTGATTGGGCTGAGCGCAGTGCAGGCCCCGCCCCTGGGGCTCGAGATTGGGCGCGGTGACAACTGCCTGTAATCCCAGCGCTTGGGAGGCTGAAAACAGGCTGTTCATTACGAGTCCAATCTATCTAGTGAGATCCTGTAACCTGTGGGCCCTGTACCAAATGCATAAAGAAAGAAAAAAAGCTTAGAAGTTGATGGAGCCTTCAGAGTACAGATATTTACCCAAAGCTCCGGAAACTCGTCCGGAGGCCAGGAAACCCAAAAGGCCTTGCTCTTTGGCTGCTTGAGTTTGAACTTCACTACAGAATTCCCGGTAGGAAAGCGCATGGCTCAAAATGCTAACGGCGAAAAAGGTCAGAGAGCTTATTAGGGGGCACGCACTGATCTGAGTCGGGTTCATGGCTTTGTTCACCGTTCTCCCCCCAGCCCTAGGCCGCGGGTGCCACCACTGCGCTTTTCATATGGGGAAACCAAGGTAGAGCAATGCCTAGGTTCCACCTACTGTAGGCGGAGCTGGGACCTGAACCAGGAAAGCAGCTGCTGGTCTGGGTGTGACAGGGCACCTGCTCCAGCCCCAGTCCCAGGCACGTACAAGAGCGCAAGCAGACATCGCATGCAGGCGCGCGTGTGTGTGTGTGTGTGTGTGTGTGTGTGTGTGTGTGGCCTCTTTGCCTGCACCCTCAGTTGTACATATGTAAGATTAGACAACACCTTGACCAACTGAGATCAGGTAGGCTTTTAAAAATAGAGAAACACTGCTTTGATAAGACCAAAAAAATGAAACTCATAAATCTCTAGGTTTTGAAAACTTACCAAACTATATGGGAAACACTTATATGGGGTGAACTATAATGCCTCGCTAGTCCCCAGGCTTACGTGAGGCACGTATGACACAAACGGCATGCATGAGTGACGTAAGGATTTCCATCACCAGGCGGGAGAGCCTCATGACACTGAGACATCCAGTGAGGTGGCGCCAAGCGTCACCTCGCTCTCAACGTTGTTTACTAGCGTTGAAATCATGGCAGTTGTAGTGGCTGCGTCCTGATGTCCCCAAAGTCTTGTGCGGCCACAGGCAGGGCTCCTCAGGAGTGGCTGGGTGTGGTGCTGGGACCAAAGGTGTGTGACTACTAAATTAGTCCACCCAGTGATATGGCACAGTTCTGGGAGTGGACAATGGGGAGGCCTGTGTAGGCGTGGGTCCCCCAGGGCACACGCCCTGCAGAATATGGGGGACAGGAGGGCTGCTGGAGTTGGTTGCTTGCTACTCTGGCGCCCTGCTGGCCTCTGCCACCGCACGCTGGTTCTCCTGGGCCAGGCCACTCTGCCCCTGCCCCCGCCCTGGGGCCAGCCCGCTAAGGCCTGAAGCCTCTGCACCCTGAGAACAAAACCTTCCCTCCTTTAACTCTGAATGTAGGGCATTTTGTTTTAGCAGTGAGAAAAACAACTAAGACTGTGACTTTGCTAATTGTCACCTCGGTTTCACTTCACAGATTCAGCATACTTGGTGAACTGAAACACTTTTCCTATTTTACACATTAAAATGGCGAGAGAGATCTTTGCCCACATGCAGCACAGAAGGAAGCGAAAGAGGGGAGACGCTGGGAGGAAGAGCTACGGGGCGCGCGCGGCTCCACCAGGTGCTCAGTCTGGGTGGGCAGGTGTGGGGTCGGCGCAGAATCCAGCGGTGGTGTCCCAAACTCTAGAGCTGCTTACGTTCTATTATTTTTATATGCTGCGAAAAATTTTAAAGACTCAACCACTGTACAAATTTCACTTTCTGCAATTTCAGAGACACTGCAGGGGTCAGCCGAGGCTCTGCAACTGTGCTGCCTTGTATTCTTCAGGTCATATGGCTGTGTCCCTTGCTTCTGACAAGCTGTTCCATTTAAGCTGCCCCTTTTGGGAGGAGGGGCAATACTAGGGACTGAGCCCAGGCCTTGGGACCAGGCCACACACCAAGCTTTTTTCTTTTAAGTTGTATAAGAAGTTCTCACTAAGCTGGTTAATTTCCAAGGCAGAACTTGATCTTGTGACTGTCCTGTCTCAGCCTCTCAGAGTGCTGGGCTCATAGACATGTGCCACCAGGCCCAAGCCTTTCCTCCTCTCCTGCTTCCAAGGGCCAGCATGTGGCTGGACACTCACCCTCCCCTGAATGAGCCGAATGCGGGAAGCACTGGCGTCCAAAGATTTTTGTCCACGCCGTGCTGTTCAGTGAGTGGCAGGCGGCTGGCAGCTGTGCGGACAGCTCTGGGAGCTGTCACAGGGACTCCGTGGCCACCCACAGCCCACCCCTGGGGCAGCAGGCATGCATAGCCGAGGGCCTGAGAGGACGCACCTGGGCTGTGTCTCTGTTGGCATCCGGCAGTGCCATGACCATGAGGTGCAAGGCTTGCAGCTGCACTCTGATGTGGGACCCACCTGCAAGAAAACAGACAGCACACATGACCAGGGACTTGGGGACAGCACTGCACATATACAGCGGGTGGCACAGCAGGGCTCCTGACATGCAGGGTAGGTGGTGCAAGTGTGGAGTTGGTGCTTGGCGCTGGGACTGTGCCCACCTGGATGGGAGCCCCGTCAGGTCCCCTCCTCACCCACAGCGCCACTGTAGAGACAGATGGCCAAGAGACACAGGCAAAGGCCGGATCGGCCCAGCCTTCCTGTCACGGCTTCGCCACAGGCCTTCCCTGCCTGGTGCCGCACGCAGATGGCTCGCTGCTCTATTCAAGAGATGAGCCCTGAGCCCACAGAGGCAGCAGCACACAGCTGGTCAGAACCAGGCATGCAAGCTGCATGTCCTGCCCGTCATGGTGCCAGCCTGGCCAGGTCCCTGAACCCGGCCACTTCCTACTCCTGCTCTATAAAGTGGTCGTGTGTCTCCCGCACACACAGGACAGAGTTGAGGGTCAAAGGAGCTACGGGGGACAGCGTCCAAATCAGCACAAGCCACAGGCATGCTTACGCGTGTGCGTGCTCTTGCTGTTAAGACCCAGGCTGCTGATTCTGGCTCTTACTGGGACCCTGAGAGAGCGCGGCCGTCTTTGCATTTACAGTGACTGTTGAGCACTTCCTGACACAAGGTGGCGCCAGAGGGTTGGCAGCTACTTCAGGGCCTCTGCTCCGGGACTGGGTCACCAACCAGGCTGAGAAAACAGCCTTGAGTGCTGGAAGCCAGGACTCATGGAGAAGGGAGAGGCGTGCACAGGACCCCGCCATGCTGTCCTGATACCATCCTGGTGGGGACAGTGGCCATATGTGACAAGAGTGCACACGAAACCTGGCACAGGGGCAGGAGCTTACTGAAAGCCGCACACGTGTGCTGACATGGGCCTGCTGGATGACAGGACCTGTCAGGTGCTGTCGAAGAGAGGGCACTTGGGGACAGATATAATGTTACTGAGAGGCACATGCAGCGTGATCCACAAGGGAAAAAAACTGCCAGGTGCAGCTGCAGGCCCGGGGACTCCCCGTTTCTGCTGCTTTTAGACACAGGGGAAGCTCACTCTCTAAAACTTGGTAAATAATCCACTTTCATCTTACTTAGGAAACCTGGCCCTGTGCGGGGTTGCAGTTAATACTTTTGTAATTGATTTGTTCAGTGCACCAATAGAAAGCTCGCTTCGTCGTGAGGCTGCTGTTTTCCCAGAGATTCTGCTTTTCCTGAAAGTAACCGAGCTCGATTCATCAACCATTAGCTCATTAGTGGTGCAGGCAATCTGGAGGCTGAGACTGGGAAGAGAAAGGAGTCACCTGAAAGGGGCAGGGGTCCCCACAACGCTCCCCTTCAGGGTAGCTCTGCTTAGCTACAGTTTGCACCAGGGAACAGAAGCGCTTAGTATTTCCAGGCCTGAACTCTGGGCTTCCTGCGGAGTTGGCTGGTGTCAAATCCAGCATCTGCAATCGGGTATTTTTCACTTAGCATGTCCTACAAGGAAGGGGTGTCAGATTGTCCTGTCAGGGCAGTGTCCTGGTAATGTCCAGACAGAGAGGGGGACAGTTCGGGGACCCACTCTCCTGATAGCTCTGGAATCAGAGGTGTAAGTCCTCCTCGGGCAGCTCACGGCATCAAGCCAAACCCAGGATCCCCGTGTAGCACCAGGAGGTGGTGATGCGAGGTGCAGCCTAGCAGCCAGTCAATAAGGGGAGACCCGGATCCTGCAGCCCAGGAGGGGGAGTCCTGTTCTCGTTGTTTCTGCGTGAGGAGGAAGGAATTCTGCTCTTGGAGTGGCACAGTGAGCGCCTAGCACACACTCAGTTCCCAAGAGCTTCCTGAGGCAGTGCAGAGAAAGCAGAGACAGACTGGGCACCTCAGGCGGGGTGGCACTGCTTTGTCTTGGCCCTTTGGCATGAGATCCCGCTGCGCTTAGGGCTGCCCTGGTCGGCCAGGGCTCAGTAATAAATCACCGCAAATTCCTGGCCTTCGTGGCCTGCACCAGAGGTCCAGGCAGCTACAAGCACCCGAAAGTCCTGGTGCCCTCCCAGGAAGGGGAGACTCTGGGGTGGTAAGCTCCCACCCTGGAGGAAGCACGTCGGCATCCTTTGCAGGCCCCCAATGTGCCCGCCAGGGGGCAGCAAAGCACGCAGTCAGCTCCGGACCCGCTGGGCGGCTGGAGGCCGACCTGGGCGACTTAGTCCCGCCCAGCAGATCGCCTGCCTGACAGGGCGACAATGAACAGATCTCAGGCAGAACTGACACTGCCTTGCCACAGCAAGTCGCAGGAAGGCGGGGTCCATCCTCCAAGACAGAGCCCAGCGCCAGGGAAGGCCCCTGGAAGTGCAGCTACCGACCAGGGCTTTGAAGTTGGTTATCTAACGATCCTCGAGAATGTGAAAAAAATATGCTTCAGGAATAAAAAATAAGGAATGAAAAAGATAGGGCCTTGCCGCAGATAAACAAAAACACTGCTTCCACTGGACAGTTTACAACTGAAAACAATACAATGGCTCAATAAAAATCACAGAAGGGGATGAGCTTTTGTGTGTTTCCCAGCAAATTTTTCTCAGAAAATAAAAACACGAGATTGTACAAAGGAAAGAGATCCTGTCCCTGGTGGCCTGGGAATGAACGCTCACGAGAAGACTGCTTTCCCTAGCTTGATCTCATACTGAAGGAAAAAAATTAATTTTCTAAACCTGGTTCAGTGAAAACTTTTAAAGATTAGGAGGTACTCATTCCTTTTCTTTTTGTATTTTTAGGACAGGGTCTTACTACACAGATTGAACTCGTAGTGATCGCCTGCGTTCAGCTTCTCAAGAGCTGGGATTACAGGCACGCACCGCCACGCCCAGCCTCGATGGCCGTCTCAGTGTGCCCTGGGGTGGGGCCAGCAAGGCAGGCCGGGGACTGAGCTCCAGCCACTGTGTCCGGCTAACCAAGCACTTTAATGTGCTGACATATCTGGCCAGCCCAGGAGCTGCTCGCTCTTAGTGCAAGTTTGGTCAGCGGCTTGGGTTCTTCCCTTAGAGTCCTGGCAATCCTGTGGCTCTAGTCCACCTGTGCCCGGCTGCAAACCGGCGGCTGCAGCTGGCATCTGCTAAGCTCTCTGTATTCAGAAATGTGAAACTGAGGCTGACAATTTCAGATGAAGAATCTTCCCACATAGGACTGCACTGAGCTCACGTAGCGCTGTGTGTGGCCAAGGTCACCCCGCCAGGGTAGCCACAGCCCTTCTCTGTCCACGTGGCATTGCCACCTGCTTAGCAGGCCTGTCCACACCAAACCCGGGAGCCCTGGCCTCCAGAGTTGGTCACCAAAGCGCTGCCATCACAAAAGACCCACACAGGAGATCTGCTGACTTTTCAGAAACACAGCAGGATGTTGTGATTCTCTGAGTGTGTCGCAGCAGGTGGCGTCTCGGGCCCTGGACCTCAGAGGGAGGGCCAGCAGGGAGCCCACAGTCCCCGTGGACTGTGACATCTGAGGCACTATTGTGCCTCAGCACCCTGCAGCACCTGCAATAGACCTGCTGGGTCCCTGTTATCTGTCCTTAAGGGTGTTATGGTTTGTGGGGTTCCCCAAAGCATCACGCAGTCATAGGGCTGCTTCTAGAGTCTGGAATTGATTCATGAGCCAATGCGGGGATCACGAGCATGCGCGCTACACTCCGCGGGGCGGGGGCGGGTGGGGGTAATCTGCTTACAATGTGGGGAGGGGAGAGAGGCCCGCCAGCTGCTGCAGCTGCTGCTCCTCCCTTGGCTCTTTGCTGTTTTTTTTTTGCCACTGTGAGCAGCCACCCTCTGCCATGTGTCACTCTGCCTAGGAGCCGGCCGAGTATGGACTGAAAGCTCCAGCCAATAAACCTTCCCCTCCTTACTTTTGGGTGTTGGGTGTTTGTCTCAGCAATGAGTGAAGTAAGAGAGACACGGGCAGCAGCGGAAGGTCAACCCCATGGTCAGCACTGCTGACCCCAATCTGTACAGCTCCGCTCCTGGATGAAGATAGAGCCCCTCCATCCGGCCTGCTAGGCCTCAGCGCGCGGCCCTCTGGAGGTGGGCGTTCCCCGCCACACGCAGCGCTCTGCCCACGCAGGGCCAGGACTCCGCCCACCCGGGCACCAGCACCGCCTTTCCTTCTGAGCTTTTCCCGGTGGGCCCCTCTTGGCCTGGGCGCAGCCTGAGCCTTGCACGTACTCGGGGCGCCGTCACCTACTTTCCATCAGCGCGACGAAGGCAGGTATGTACTCCACGGGGAAGAGCGAGGTGGGCAGTTCTCGGAAGAACGCTTTCAGCATCACCGCGGCCTCCCGGTGGCACATTTTGTCCCACTTAAATTTGTCAGTGTTGAACTTGGCATCCAGCTCTTCTCGGTATTGCTGCAATTCAAGAAAGGTGGTCAGCATGCAGGCGGCTCTGACCCAGGCCCCGAGCCCCTCCGCCAACTCTATAGAAGTTAATAAGCTACCTTTACAAACTTAATACGCTGCCTTTGCAAAGACAATGATAAGGCAATTTTGTCCGAGCCTACTTTTCAACAAGATTAGAG
Organism: Myocastor coypus; assembly: GCA_004027025.1. Lineage (NCBI taxonomy): Eukaryota > Metazoa > Chordata > Mammalia > Rodentia > Myocastoridae > Myocastor > Myocastor coypus. The sequence continues at coordinate 15,587 of PVJA010006689.1, read as the reverse complement.
AACTGAAATAGGCATTTGCAAATGGATTTATAAAAAGTTTTTCAGGAGAAAAAAGAAAAAGGTTTTTTGGTGTGATATCAGGATTTGAACCCAAAACCTTCACACCCAGCTACATTCTCAGCTCTTTTTATTTTTCTTTTGAGACACACTATCAAAGCCACTGAAGTGTCCAGGCGGCTTCAACGCTGCGGTTTTCCCCCATAGCCTTCCGGAGCTCTGGAGGCACAGACCTGCATCACTATGCCTCGCTCAGGTATATTTTAAAAATGTTAACCTTGAAATAATTAGCTGCATCTACACTGAAACTCCAGCTCTTTCCACAGCTCCCAGCGGCCCTTGTGCAGTCCTGGCAGGCCGGCACGATGCCCCACAGGAGGGACGCACAGCTGGCTCCCGACAAAGTCTCTGTCCTCTTCTTTTTCACCCCTTCTGCCCCCCTGGCCTCTTTTTCTAAATTAGACCCAGACGGGGCAGCTCTCCCAGGGCCACGCACAGAGCCAGCGAGGTCCAGGGAGCCCCTCAGATCTTGACGCGGCAGGCAGACCACCACTTCCTGGTGCTTGGCGACATGGCTGGGAGCGCTGCCCCGTGGCCTCTTTCAGAGAGACCTCCGTTCTGCCTTTCCAACCAGCAGTCTGATTATCAGGATAAACCTTCTAACTTTCTTTTTTTTTTTTTTAATTTCTTTTTTTATTTTTAGTTATTTATTTTTTTCTTGTTTCAGAACCTTTGTTTGTTTATTCACTCATTTTTATGGCTGGCTCAGCCCGCCCCAAGGGCAGGGCTGGTGCAGCATGTGGTGCTGGGGATCGAACCGCAGTCCCTGAAGCCGCCCAAGCTTTCCCAAGCAGGCGCTTTAGATCACTGAGCCATCCCGCCAGGCCCCTAAACCTTCTAACTTTCAACTACAAAGTTCATCTGCGGTCTGTGCTAGAAAGTCACGTTGGACCCGCAGATTCCCCCAGGTTCTTAATCTTCCGCCTCACTCTCAGGAGAATCCCAGTTCTTCCTGCCTTATGCACGCACAGCCAGTCAGCTGACGCATCGCACCTCTTCCTACCTAGACCAGCCCTTAGCACGCAGGTACAACAGCACCCTGGCTCCCACAGCCTGCAGAAGGGAAGCCCTCTGCTCCCCCGTTCTGATGAGGACACAGCAAATGCAGAGCCACTGCTTGTCTCAGCTGATCAATTAGAAGGTTTTCTCCTTGTCCAGGAATCCAACAGGAACACTAGAGCACATCAGGCAGCCCTGAGCGGAGAGATGCACCCGATAAAGGCTTCCACACCTTAGGGACAGAGCTGGGCGCCTTCCACACCGTTAGGGACAGAGACGTGCCCCAGGCTAGGCTCGGGAGAGGAGGCTGCCTGCGACCTGCGTGGTGTCTGCCCACACCTTGCCATCTGTCCAGTGGCTGGGCTTGCAGCAGTGGACAGTCCCTCTCAGGGTGTGGATGCCGTGGCTGGGCAGTCCTGAGAGCTGGGGCCCAAGCTGCTGGGCCAAGTCTGAGCCCCGCTAGGAGGAGCTCACGGCGAGAGGGTGCAGAAAAACACCCCCACTAGGAGAAAAGCCACACAGGTGAACACAGTGCACAGAGGTCTGGGTGACCGGGCTCCCGGCTCCAAGGGCACAGGGCTGGGTGGTCCAGGCAGAGAGGCAGGTAATGGACCTAAATAGGCATTTCTCAGAAGAGATAAGGAGCTCACGCGAGAGGGTGCGGGAAGGCACCCCCGCCAGGAGAAGGAGCTGCGTGGACAAACGCAGTAATCGGAGGTCCAGGGTGACCGGTCTGCCAGCTCCAGGGAGCTGCATCCTGCGGGCATCGAGGCAACCTGGGCCATTTCTGAGTGAGGGGCTGTCAAGGTGGGTGTCATCCTGTGCTAATCACCAGGGCAATGCAAATCAAAGCCACAGTGTAGCCTACCTATGTGTCAGTCAACTGTCTGCCACTGTGACAAAATATGTGAAGATAACAGTGTCGAGGAAGAAAGGTTCATCTGGGCTCATGGTTTTGGGGGCTCAGTCTGGTGAGCCGGCTCCACCGCGGTTCGCCCTGGTGGAGGTGTCGCTCACAGGAAGCACAGAGGAAAGCAGCTTGTGGCCTGACAGGGAGAAACACCACGGCGGAGGAAAGCTGCTCGGCTGGCAGCAGGAAGCGAAAGACAGACAGAGCAGGAGCCAGAGGCAAGAGAGAGCCCCAGGTGCAGCCTCCTCCGTGATCCGCTCCCCTCTACTAGGCCACGCCCCGATGATGTCAACACGTACGTGGTGAGTCGCTGAGTCAGCCTCCAGGGGAGTGGCTGCGGTCACGACCTGACCCCTTTCCCAAAGGTCCGCGTTTGGGCATGGAAGAATTTTGAGGAATATTTTATTTATTTATTTATTTATTTATTTATTTATTTATTTATTTATTTATTTATTTGTCTTTTTGAGACAGGGTCTCACTGTGCAGTTCAGGCTGGCCTTGAGCTCACTTTTGTAGCCCAGGCTGGTCTCGAACTTGCACCGATCCTCCTGCCTCAGCCTCCCAAGTGCTGGGATTACAGGCGTGCGCCACCACGCCCGGCCCAATTTGAGGAATATTTTAGATCCAAGCCGCAAGGACCACATTTAAAAAGTAAGGATTATGACAAAGACCAAAGGTAAGAAATGCTGGTGAAGACGCAAAAACAGGGAAGCCTTGCCTACTGCTGATGGGAACGTCAGTCAGTCCAGCCGTGGAAAGCCGCACGGAGGACCCTCGACAGCGTGCGAGCACTACCAGCGCGTGACCCAGCGCTCCCACCTCCCGGCCGTGCGCCTGACCGCAATGAAGCCGGCACATCGGAGCACAGCTGCCGTCCCAAGCTGACTGTGTTCTGTTCACAGCAGCCGCCAAGTGGCAATGACTGAGGCATCCTCCAGCTGAGGACTACCTAAAGAGCACCTGGCGCGCATGCTCAGGCGTGCTACCCAGCCACAGGCCCAAGAAGGCAGGCATCATCTGGTCTCACTCCTATGGGGAGCCTGCAACATGGCCCTGGGAGACGCGGAGCATGGAGCATCGGTGACTGGAGCCGGGAATAGCACGGTGGGCAGCTGCCAAGCCCCGCTTCCACACCTGCGATTGAGCCTCATGACTGTGCATTTCTGGCTCACTGTCCCTGCCTGGTAGACCGCCTGCAGCTAGCGGTGCTGGGTTGTTCACTTTGGAGCACCAAAAGAGAGTTTGGACACCTGCATCGTCAAGCTATGCTAAGCGTCTGAGCAGGCGTGCGTGTGGACTTGAGCACTATGCAGTATGCCCACGGGCCTGGTACCCCCACGCGGACGTAGGATTTCTGTGTTTTTAAGTATCTGTTAAAAATGCAGTTTTTAAAAACGACCTTGCTGAGATAAAATCAGATCACATAACTTAAAGCTCTCAGCGGGACCTGATCCACAGGCATCACTTTGCAACTGCCGGGTGCTCATTCTGCCCCTCCGGCCAGGCTGAGGGGACCATCTGGGGAGCAGCGCCACATCTTCTGTCAGGATGGCTGGGGTGAGAGCACTAAGAATGAGTCCCCTGGTGCTGGCCACCGTAAAGCCATGTGTCAGGTGTGAATGGTCCCAGCTAAGACAGGGAGCACTGGAGAGCAGCAGGCCAGGTTTCCACCCACTGTCAGTGCAAGCAGAGGCTGGGAGGAAGCAGCTTCCTAAGGCCTCCCCCAGGCACAGATCAGCCAATTTGAGGCAGCTTTCTCCAGACACTGTGGGAGCAGCCTGTAGCCATGGGCTCTGAGCAGGGACCAGCAGGCCAGGCCACATAACTGTCCAGCACAGTGGACACGCGGAGACAAGAAACAGTCTGCCTTCCTCGTACCACAGCTCCCCGGGGGCATTTCTGCCACCCAAAGCATCAAGTATGTCCAAATGATCCGAGGCCTCCAATGTGGCACGGGCGCCCCAGTCGGGCCCCAGGGTGGCGACAGTCCAGCAGCTTCTCTGTGGGTCTCGCTGTGTGTTTCAGGCACAAAGCCAGGCTGCACTGGCCCGCAGCACAGCCCCACATAGCTGGTGTCCTTTACTCGGCCTAAGTGGGGACAGCTTGTAATGCGGTCCAGAAAAGACTTTTCTGCAAGGACACTCCTGCGAAAAGTGGCAATGGAAGCGGAGGCTGTAGAAAAGCAGCAGCCCGGGTTTGAAAGGAGGAAAGCAGCGAAGGTCCCTTTAAGACACCGAGTTTCATGCCCCCTGCCTCGCCGTCCCTGTCTCTGTTCACTGGCCCGGGGTTCCCACACCAGGGCTGTTCTGGAGCTCAGGGCATCCAAACATCTGGATGGAATTTTTCAGCCCAACAGCTGGTGGGATAAATGGGCTGACGCCACACAAAGGCGGTCAGGGGGAGCGGAGGGAGGTGAGCTCATCGCGGTTCAGGAATGCTGGAGGCGTGAGGGCCATGGCAGGCGCGATGCACCCTGGTAAGCACTTTTGAGTGCAAGAGCAGCTGGAGGAGAGTTATGTTTGCTGGTGCGTGAAGCTGTGCACGCAGGAAGCGCCCTGCTATGTGGTCGAGTTGATTACTTAGTACAAGGTGATTTAGGTCATCTCCAGGATGCTCTACACACACACACACACACACACACACACACACGCTTAGAGGAATGGTGAGGATTTATGGAAATGCAACCTTGAATTAAGAAGGGTGGGCAGAGGGTGGAGGCTGGGTCTGTGTTAGGCCATCTGCTTCTCTGACTTCCTTGTGGGTCTACGATGGTACTAACAGCCACGGACTGGACCATCACCAGTGTTCAGTCCTGCTCATGGGACGTCTGCCTAAAAGCACCTCTAGGGCAGCCATGCATGAGAAGTTGGGACCACGAGTAGATCCAGCTTAGAAGGTTTCGAGAACTTTTGGAGCCGTTCAGAGTTGAGCTGCTTGTTTCTTCCTTTTCGAGATAGGGTCTCACGGTGCAGTTCAGGCTGGCCTGGAACTCATTTATGTGGGCCCGGCTGGCCTCAAACTCCAAGTGAGCCTCCTGCCTCAGCCTCCCAAGTGCTCAGATGACAGGCCTGTGCCCCTGAGCCCACTGAGCTGCCTTGCAAAGCTTTGCCTGCGATTTGCCTGGGCCAGCTCCGCTCCGAGGTCCGCCCTGGGTTCACTGGTGGCATGTGGGTCCCCATGCAGCGCCTCCTCCACAGCAGCACTTGCTTAGTTCATCAGCAAAAACTCCAGCTGCTGACTTGATCCGTGCAGCCGGCTGTCGCTCTGGGGCACAGGGCTGCTTGGGGGAGGCTTGGGTCTGCTGGCACCATGGGCCCTCCCCGCCTGGACCCCAGAGCTCCCTTCCACAGCAAATCTGCCTCAGCATTAGGCCTCTGGGGGAGGAGAGGCGACCTATTTAGTCTCCATTTCCACTTCAAAAACATCTAATCACACTTTTGTATCAGAGCCCTGAGATTTCTGATACAAACAGAATTCCCCAACGCACAGCAAAGCGACAGTTGAGGAGGTGCACTCCCACGCTGTGGGTGCGTGGCCTCTTCAGTAGTTCTAAAGACAACTAGACTCACTTCCCTCCCCTCATGCTCGCCGCTCAGGGCTCACCACCTAACGCCCAGCAGCCAGGAGTGAGCATTTTCCTCTGCAGACCCTGCGCCCCAGGGGACACTGAGATTTTCCCCTGGTGACTGAGGAGGAATGCACTTTTTTCCTTTGCCATTCTGTGGACTTTGCTGCCATAGGGCAGGAAGAAGGTGAAGGCACAGGGTTCCCATGGCTCAGACAGGCTTTCCTGAGTGGACACAGCAGCTCTAGGTCAGGAAGTGGGATTTGGAATGGTGAATGTGGCCCTAACCACCACTGCCAAGCTTTATGCACTGTGGGGCAAGGGGCCCCAAAGCACGCTAAGGACCCCAGCAACTGAGACACTGAAGCCTCAGAGTAGCGTCTGGAGCTTTGAGGCTGAGGCAAGCGGCAGGCCTTGACAACACCCACCCTCCCGGTTCTGTTGCAGGCTGTTTACTCATTGTTTTAATCTAAAAACCTCATGGAACAAAGACAGAGACCAGCGACGGTACCAAGTACATAAGCAGTGTTGGCGGTGAGGACCGGGTTTCTGGCCTCTATCACGCAGAGTCCAGACAGCCACCTTCTCTAACAAGGAAGAGAACACACAGGTACCTTGACCTTGGCTGTGCATCCCGAAAGCCGAAAGATTCCTTCGGATTCCAGACCCGACTCCTCGACTTTCTCGAAAAACTGCAAACAAGGAGATGTTCCAAAGTCAGTGTCCCTCGTGATCCCAGACACCTGAAATGACACCGAGGATGACAGCACCTGGCGCCACCCCAAGCTCGCGCATCCGCCCGGCACGCCAGTGTCCTGTCACATCCTCCCCACAAGGTCAGCCTCACCCGCACCCTCCAGCCTGCTGACGAGCAGTGGGGCGCTCAGCTCGCCAAGACCCGCCTGGGCTGTGGAGATATCACACTGCCTTGGAACCTTTTTTAATCCTAATGGCCACAGCTCTTCAGGCGCGTTGCTAGCAGCGCCTCAAGTCAAGCTGGTCCTTCAAGTCTGGTGACAGGGGCAGCAGAGTAGCAGCCAGACAGTCAGAGGATGCAGGTGGCGCCTCCGGGCCCAGATCCACTCCAGACAGCAGAGACCCACGAGCACACTTAACCCTGGCCACGGTCCTGTAAGGGAGCCCTATTCCCATCCCCACTTCACTGCTCAGCCAACTCAGGCATGGGACAGCCGTACCAGGGGCGTGCGTGGCTTCTGCAGAGAGCAGAGGCTCCTGTGTCTCTGCGGTCCTGAGGGGCACTCGCACCAGCAGGGAGAAGAGCCCAGGTCGGTGGAGGGACCAGGTGACACAAGTCTAGATTGACTCGAGTGCTTGCCGAGCACCTCTGTCTGCTGCCACGGGCTAAGTTCTCTGCCGGGCTCTTACACCTGCAACACCACTAACATCCATGAGCTGAGTCTTCTGTCTTAGGTTTCTATGTGGAGAATAAGGGGAATCATTCTGGCCGTCATTCAAAGAAGGGAGGAGAGTCTTAGAGCTGCGTGCGCATTGAACCTGGACACACACCCAGCCTTCTCCGCGCTGGCTGGTAGAAGGCAGAGGACAGCTCTGGCTGAGGTGTCCTGGCTGAAGGGGTGGGACATTTATTATGTGACAGAGGTGTTGGCACAGCGCTGTTGGAGCGGGTAGGTGGATCTGGGCCCGGAGGCGCCACCTGCATCCTCTGACTGTCTGGCTGCCACTGTGCTGCTCCTGTCGCCAGACTTGAAGGACCAGCTTGACTTGAGGCGCTGCTAGCAAAGCGCAGGAAGACAGAGTAGGGTGCGGAGCTGTGGGTGTGAGGCGAGGCACTACATGTTCTCTCCACTGTATTTCTAGGAAACATCTAAAAACTCACGTCAAATTTCAGAGCGGTCTGTATTGAGCACTTGGACTGTTACTGGAGCCACCGGATGTCACTGCTGAGCGACTGCACACTTCCTGGGTCAGACGTTATGAAAACATAGCCTAACAGCACAGCACCATCCAGCCCTGAAGGCCATGGAAACGCTCAAGGGTGATAGCTCGGACCAGCATTGAAGCCACAGTTCCAGCCAGGCCTGGTGGCGCACGCCTGTAATCCCAGCACTCGGGAGGCTGAGGCACGAGAATTGGTTGGAGTTCGAGACCAGCCTGGGCTACAAAAGTGAGCTCAAAGCCAGCCTGAACTGCATAGCGAGACCCTGTCTCAAAAAGCCAAAGCAACAACAGCAACGCACGCCCCCAGCTCGCAGTCTAAATGCAACCTGCTGGTCACAGCTGACAATGCACCACAACAGGTGGATTTTTAGATTTTATTCACCTGTTTGGAAAATTCAGAAAGTAACTGCACATCCGCGTTTTAAGAAATTCAGGCTAGGCTACAAGTCAACAAGTACTATAGGATCCATGAACATATCACTAATAGCTAAGGTCCATGTGTAGCCAGGCAAATGAGTGGAAAACTACAATACCCAGGCACACATGACATCTGAAAAGGCAACGGAAAGAAAGGGAGTGAGGGGGCACAGCCTCGGTGCCTGCCCTCCTGGGGTCACACCACACAGCAGGCGCCTGGGGGTAGAGCCTGGTGGTCACCCCTGGGGTTGAAGGTGGGCAGCCTGGTCTCCAGTGTGCTGTGTGGAGGTGACAGGGGCCCGGGGAGGGGCCATTCCTGGCTTCCCAACTCTCCGGCTTCCTGCCTGGCTATGCGCTCTCTCTCTGCGACACACACGGCCATCAGCGCTGTCACTGTCACAGGGTGACCCAGCAAGGGTGACTACATCACAGGTGGAACCATGCTTTTTGTGGGCATGCAGCCAGCAAGACTGGGAGGAAACCAATTTGTTTCCTTACAGAGCTGGGCTCAGGGTCTCTGTTGAAACAAAGAGAGGCAGGCTGGAGGGAGCAGCCAATGCCTGGACGCCTGGGGGGAGGGCAAACCTCACCCTGGCTGGCCCTGAGCAGGACTGGGGTGCCTTTAGATGGCAAGGGACACTCACACAAAGGTTGATGAAGCCCCCAAAGCCAGCAGAAGCTTGAGGGCTGGCCCACTGTCCTACGCACCTTCTGCAGTACGAGGGGGACTTTCACCGCGGGGTCCTTCTTGTGGTCGTTGTCCAGGAGCACCGTGAGCGGAACACCAAAGATCCCGCTGTCTTCATTGTGGAAAAGTCAAAGGAGAAAGAAAAGGAATTAGCCAGTGCTGTCGCTCTAGTGTGCAAGGGCCCAGGGCAGAGGCACCGGGCCTGAGAGTTACCTCGTCCTTTTACTTTCTCTGTCTTGTTTCTTTTCAGTTGAATTCCAAAGGCATCAAAAAAGGCAGTCAGCTCGATCAGAGAGAGGTGGCGGATCTTCTTCATGTCTTCAGCTGACAGGTCTCCTGCTTCTGTGTGCCCAAATCTGGTCTTCTGAATGGTAAATTTCTAAAATACACAGGAAGATACTGAGCTTTTATGGCCAAGGAAAATTATTATACCTTTACTCAGTGCTGCCTGGACATTATACATCTGCACCGCTGTTACAGTTTATGTCTAGATGCCACTGCCCCAAACCTCACATGCTCGTTGGCTGGGCTCTGGGAAGCAACTGGACCATCGGGGCTGGGTTCACGGCAGGGTAGTCCACAGATGAGTTTACAGCTAACGTGGCACTAGGAAGTGAAGCCTGCCGGGGCCAGGGCCCGGAAGTCTGTCTGCCGCCTACCCTCTTGATCGCCCTCTGATTCCTGCGACCCTGCCATGGGCTGTTTCTTCTCTGCCATCATGCCCTGACTATGGATTAGAACCTTTACCAACTGTGAGCTGAAATAAGCCTCTCCTATACTCTGAGTGTCAGGCAAGTTGTCCCAGCAATGCAAACAGCAACAATGGGGACGGCGAGGTGTGATGTTTGCAGAAACACTCTCCGGAGCATGCTGGGCCCCAGAGAGACCACAAGGATGTCTGAAGAGCCAACAGCTTCCCCAGCACAATGGCAGGGACCGCTTCTCCTAAAGGAAGTCCTGCGCCGTCAGAGCAAAGGAGCCAAGCACCACAGTGACGCCGCACAGTGCAGGCTGCTTATCTGGGTGACCCACGGTGCAATGGCGGTGACACGCCTAGTCTAAAACCCCAAGAGGCCACTGGCAGTCTCAGCACAGGCAGTCTTTCTCACAAGCACCTACATGCTTCAAAAGCCTGAGCAACCTCCCCATTGTTCAGGCTACCTGTGCTCGCTGAGATAGCAGTTCCTCGGCCTTAAAAATGAGACTTAGATGATTCCAAGTTCCTGAAACAGCGAAATGCACTCAAAACATAATCTTACTAGCCTCCTGAAGAGAACAATATTGTAGTATCTTCCATTTCCACACAAAGAAATAGAGTGCACTACAAAATCTGCAAAAAGAATGTAAAACATTGGGGACAACATAAGGGCCAGCAAAAGATGATTCTTTTTTTTTTTTTTTTTTTAATGGCCCAGCCCTCCCTGGGGGTGAGGCTGGTGCAGCATGTGGTGCTGAGGATGAAACCACAGTCTCGGCAGTTGCCTAAGCTTTCCTAAGCAGGTGCTTTAGACCACTGAACCATCTCGCCAGCCCAAAAGATGATTTTTGTACAAGATGAAGACTATTTCTTCTCAGAGAACTGGACATTGAAAAATATGCTAAAGCAATAAAAATACCATACTTTTTAAAAAGGCAGAGCTTCGAAATACATCTTCTACAGGTCTACAGGTGTCCCCCAAGCGAGAGACGACTTGAGGGTGCCACGCCATCTATGTATGCGTCAGAACCCTAAGTGCCTAAAGGACAGCACAGCGGGGCATGCGCGCAGCTTGTGCTGTTAAACGTGCTTCGTCATCTCCCTGCAGAAGCCCATGGAAGCTGCCTCACTCACCGTGCCAGTCCTGCTTGCTAAGCCCAGCCGGTTCTTTCCCCGAAGGTAATCTGCATGGCAGCAGGCATGACTGAGGATAAAGAGGCTGGTAGGGCTGTCCCTGACACCAGTCTCCAGGGCCTCCCTTTCTGTCCTGGAACACCCTCTGCCCTCCACGTGGGGGCTTCCTGGGACCAGGACAGGTTGGGGCTTCAGACACATGACTCAGCCTCTCTGGGCCTCGGTTTTCTCGTGTGTAAAAGGAGGTAATCACCAGGGTCCACCTGCAGCTGGAGCCCCTGGGTCCACACCAGCCAGGGGACAGAGTCTTTCTCATCCTCTTCCTCTCTGACTTGGCAGAGCAGTTGTCTGGGAATGAGCCAGGCTACCTGGTGCAGCAGGCTGTTCTTGAGGACTCTTGCCTTGAGCTCTGATGCAGCCCAAGGCCTGTGCCTGGAGTCTGCAGCTCTGATTAGCAGAGAACATGCATGTCTCCAAATCGGGAATTCTGCAAACATCTGTTCGCTTAGCCAACAGTCAATAGATGAGTGTGACCTCATTCTGGGTCAGGCTTCGAGGACACAGTGTTCCAGACTCAGATGGAGGCCTTCGGGACAAGTGAAGTGTGAGAACACTAACAAACAGGCAGAAATCCCACATTCGTGCTAGTGCTAGGATCTACACGGTCCTGTCAGAGAGCTTGCAGCCTAGTCTGTGGACTATTGGAAGCTGATCAGACCTTTAGGAGGTGGGGCCTACTGGAAGGAAGTGAGGTCACTAGGGGGTGTGGCCTTGCAGAGAATGCTGGGACCCAGGCCTTTCCTGTTTCCCATTTCACTTCCTGCTCACCATGAAGAGAGCAGCTTGCACCAGGCATGCTCAGCCACAAGACACTCCTGACTAAACACTGCAGGCCAACTGGCCACACTAAGACCTCTCTGAGGGAACCAAAATACATCCTTCCTCTTTTCAGGCTGATTTATCTCAGAGTTTCAAAGCAATGGAAACTTGACTAACCCAGTCCATGAACCAAGGACTTAAGTTCACAGCTTCTCCTCAACATAGCTCTGGTAGGTGCAACCATGTGCCCTGGGCACTGAGCAAGAATGGTCCCGCCCCCAACACCCTCAGTGGCGGTGGCAGGCAACACTCGCGCCCAGTCTCCCATCCCCTTGAGTGCCGGCTGTCTTTGTTTTTGTTTTTTCTTTAAGTTCTCAGTTTGGTCCAAGGAGAAGTTCCAGAAAGTTACTGGAGTGATCAGGAAGGTTTTACTTACAGTTAAAGCATAGTCTTCTTTCTTAATTTCTGGCTTCTTCACTTTATTTCCTTTGGGGGCCTCTGTAACCATCTCCGAGTATGACACTTCGAAGGATAGCTCCTCAGCCTCTGTTGGAATATTCTTTTCCAGATAGTCGGCATCTCCAAAAACAAAGATATTGGATATCTCAGACGCCACTCAGCCAACACCGTTTACCAACAGCAGCCGTGGGAGACGCACCACGTCACCCTCACGCACAGGGGAACAGCGATGTGGAGCAAGGCTTTGATTGCCCCAGGCCCTCAGGAGAGGAAGGACTCAGTGACTCCCAGTGTGAACTGAATGAATTCCTCTCACTATCCAAACAAACTTTCCATTTAGTCTGAGCTCGTAACGGTTAACGTTTTATGTCTCAGAAAGTTTGCTCAGAATTATTTAGAGCCAAAGCACCCAAACAGGGCACTTCTATATATTCTTGTGTTATAACGAAGCCCCATCACACTTGGTGTTACTGCTCTTGGGGACCAAGAGTAAGGAATGAGAAGCCAGCACCAACATTCCTCTACTCTTCAGTCTGTGTTTCTCTCCAAGTGCGGAACACTTGCCTCTTAAGATTCATTGAAATTCAACTTAATGCGTCCCTGCGAGGTCTGTCGGGTAGGTGAACAGGAAGTGCCGCAACCTGATGTCCGTCTCCTGCCTTGCGTGGTACACGTCAGGAATGGCTGACGGTGCCCATCATGCCGCTAGGGGCGCTGCACTCCCGCGAGTATGGGAGTTCACAGGGCAGCTGGGCACCTCTGACCCAAACCAAGGAATCCATGACCTCCTGGGCCACCCTGTGCGCCGACTTCTGACTCGGGCGTGGCGTTGGGCTCCGCTGTGCAGAGCTGCTCGTGCAAGGGAAAGAATCACTCATGTTTTCACTTTTTATCAGCACGCGTTTGCATGTACTGTGGGGAGCTCGCGCAGGCACGCGATGTGCAGGGATTCTTTCTATATCTCCTCGCCTCCCTCCTCCATCTCTGGATCCCCTCCTCTTTGAAAAAGATCTCTTTCTTCTTCCCATTTTCTAGCTTTCATTTTCCTCTTTTATCTATACATCAGGTTTCTTAGAGAAACCATTCAGCATTTAAGTCTGTACATCTGATTTATCTCAACATTCTGGCCTCAAGGTGCCTCCATTTTTCTACAAAGGACTCAGATTTACCTTTTTTTATGGTTGATTAGTACTCCATTGCACATATTTACATTTTCTGTATTCCTAAAAAAAACTAAAAATTTTTCATATCTGATTACAGAAAGAACTCTTTCCTTCTCTTTTGCCTCTCTTGTGAACACCATGTGATAAAATAGGAAAAAAAGAAAGGAACAGAAAAATTAAAAGGTTTAATTCATGTTACATTAAAAGTTAGGCCAAGAGTAGTGGTGCACACCTGTAATCCCAGCACTTGGGAGGCTGAGGCAGGAGGATCAGTGCGAGTTCGAGACCAGCTTGGGCTACAAAAATGAACTCAAGGCCAGCCTGTACTGCACAGTGAGACCTTGTCTCAAAAAAAAAAAAAAAAAAAAAAAAAGTTGGATGAAAGCCTGAGAAGACAGACTTAAGAAGTCTGAACTAACTGAAATGCAGGAAGCGGACATAGCAGGCACTCCCGAGGTGGCAGAAGCCGTTCTACTTTTCCACTTGTCACACCGACCTGCCCTCAAAACTGACGAAGGAACATCACTAACGAGGACTCTAACTTCTCAAGGACCTAGACACAGAGCCTGCGGAGACCAGAGACCAAACCAGTGGGGCTGCAGTCCCCAGCGCCACCACATTGAGACTCCTGGCCTGGAGCAGTGCGACCTGACTGTACATGGCAGGGAAGAGAGCATGCGACGCGGCGTAACTTACGGCAGAGCAGCGAGTGAGCGACATGGCGTAATTTCTGGCGCGCCGCTTCCCCTTCTCTTCTTTCTTGCTGTCAGCTTTACTGCGCCACAGTGAACCCTATGCAATTTACTATTTGGTTCTTTTTTCAAAAAATTTTTTAAACTTTATTCATGTTATGGCCGGCTCAGCCTGCCCTGGGGTTGGGGCTGGCACAGCACGTGGTGCCAGGGATCAAGCCATGGTCCCTGCGGTTGCCTAAGCTTGCCTAAGCAGCGCTTTAGACCGTGAGCCATCTCCAGGGCCCCCTTACTGTTCAATTCAAAGTGTACAAATCCGTGTCTTGTGGTCTGAGCTGGGTCACTGTGCTGTGATGGGTTTCAGAACCCTCATCACCTGCGGCTCGGTGCACAATGTCAGGGACACCTTGAGTGACCGTGAGCTTCGCTTTCAGGGTTCTTCCTTTCTCCACTCTGAGCCCACCTGTGCCACGGAGGGTGGCATACACGCTGACGCTGGCCCTGGGTCGGTCCAGCAGCAGAGCAGCTTCTCCCTCTGGTGAGGAGAGGGAGGGAGGAAAGGGTCCCTTCCAGTTGGCCTGGGCTGTCCTGTGGGGCAGAACTGAGTATGGGGTGGGGGCTGAGACAAACACGTTCTGGACACGTCTGAGTCCTAATGAGGACAGAAACACACCTGCATTTGAGCTTTTAGAAGCCGACTCCCGGGCGGAAGGAGGGCTGTCATGGGTAGTGGACCAGGCCTGCCAAATTCCAGGTAGACAGGAGGAAGGCGGTCCCAGACTGCTACTGCCCAGGCGGGTTTCCATGACAACGATAATGTGCAGTGTCATTCCGAAAGGTGGGGGTAAGTGAGGCACAGGACCGAGAGGTCTAACTGGAGGCGAGCACCACGCCCATGTGCCTGTCGCACCACTGCACTGGTACCCTGTGGACATGTGCGTGCTGGTACTTGTACGCGCCAGCTTAAAGTCCACTAAAATAAACAACACAGTGGCACTGTGCGGGGCGCTACGGCGGCAGCAAGACGACACAGCGCGGTCTCCAGAGGAGGCCATGCACTCACCACTCAGTGCGCTCGGAACCGTCTGTCCGGACTCGGTGGTGCCGTTGGAGTGGAGCGGTGCATCCGGGATGGCCTCGAGCACGGGCTGCCAAGCAAGGGGAGAAGAGCACACAGCAGGTGACCAAAGCGCGGCCTGCCCTTCCGGCGGCCGGCCCTTCCCACAGCCCGATCTCTACTGCTGCAGTGCGCCACAGAGCCAGCCCCCAAGAAAGCCGAGTTCCCAACTCTCCAGGTGGCCTGCGCGCATTTCGTTTCTGCGGTGAGTGTAGACACACACAGCTCAGCCGGGGCTCTCCAGGGGGGCGACACAGAGCCTGAGCAGCTGGATCTTTTAGTGCTTCAATTTTGCTCGGTGTACATTTGCGAAGCTGTACAATGTACAATGGTTGATGTCATATAATTTGTACCTAAACGATTTGTTAAACTTGATGTACCCTGCCTTTATTATATTAATGTCACCATATTCCCTTAGGACAAAATGCAGAGCAATAACTAAGAGAAATAATATTTCCCAATTTAGTTCCCCCTCTTAATTATTTTTCAAGTCTCCTCGGTGGACTCCTGCCCACACACTGAGCATTCTGCAGCGGTATCAGAAGCCAAGTCCCTCTGGACAGTCCTACATGGTGACTCTGGAGGGGTGGCAGTAAAAAAAAAAAAAAAAAAGCCATGCTGAAATTCTCTCAAAAGTTTTATAGGCAAGTCCTATCAGTCTTAATGTGGGACTTGTCTGAATAGGTGTGACAACGGAATCCGCTGTCCCACCAGGAAACCTTTATCTGCTGTTCATATAAAAATCTGTTCCTTTCCTTCCAGGGCCCAACATGGCTTCATTCATTCTCATATTTATTTAGCAATAACGGAACACCCAGGTCATGATGGATCTCTTATCCTGCGCTACAAATTGCATGAAGGAGTCTCAGATTTGGAGTCCCGTGTTCTCCTTTTATTCCTACTTTATTTCAAAGCAGACAAAAGACCTTGAACTGTAGAAACGGCATGCA
>PVJA010006688.1:42500-72106 GCA_004027025.1 Myocastor coypus | reverse complement strand
CCCCAATAAATCTTATTTTCATTATTGGTCATTCCAAATATTTTCATTATGATTTTCTGCTTGTCCATGAATTAGTTAGAATTTTATTGCATAATTTCTAAGTCATTTGGAATTTCTTTTTTTGTTATTATAGATTTTTTAGCTCAGTTCTATTCTGATTGTAGAATATATCCTGAATAATTTCATTTCTCTTGAATTTGTCAACGTAGATACGATTTAAAATACAGACTTAAAAAAAGTCTTCTCTGCTCTTATCAAAATATGTAACCTGCAGTTGTTGAATGTGGTGTTCTCTGTGTGTTGAATGAATCAGATTTGCTTGTATCTTTCCAACTTTCTATAAACATACTGATTTAATTTTTTCTGTCTTTTCTGTCATCCACTGAAAGAGGCATATTAAAATTCCAACTAAATCTGTGGATTAATGTTGTACTATTGCCACTAACCTCAATATTTTGAAGTCACTTTACTAGCTGTTCTGTCCCTTTTATCGTTATGGAATATCCCCTTTTGCTTATAATATTCCATCTCTTCTTGAAGTCTACTTTGTCTGACATTAAAATAAGCATATAGATCATCTCTGGGCAGATGTTTGCAGGGAATCTGTCTTCATTCTTTATGATTATTGAAACAAGCATCCTCTAGGAGACAGGTACACAACATGTAATATGCTTTTAAAAATTGGTTAAAAGTACATTAGGGCTGGCCAAATAGCTCAGCGGATTAAAGCACCTGCTTATTCTGATGCAGTAGCGGGGTTTGATTCTTGGCATACTGTGCCAGCCCCACCCCCTGGGGTGCTATGAGACTGGGCATGGTGGTAAGCACCTGTAATCGCAGCTCTTGGGAGGCTGAACACAGGTGATCACTATAAGTCCTATATATGTAGTGAGACCCTGTAGACCTTATAGACCCTTACTAAAATATAAAACAAACTAACAAACAAACAAAACCCTTAGATCTGGGATTAGTGGTGCACAACCTTAATGTGAGAAGTTTGAGAGGCTGAGTCAAGAGGTTTGCAAACTTGGTCCCAAACTGGGGAATTTAGCAACTGGGTATGGCTCCATATCAAAATTTAAATAAAAAAAAAAATTAAAGAAGGTCTGGAAATGTGGCTTAGTGCTTAGATCCTAGGTCCATTTCTCTAGCAAAAGGAAAGGAAAGGAAAGAAAGAAAGAAAGAAAGAAAGAAAGAAAGAAAGAAAGAAAGAAAGAAAGAAAGAACAAACAGGAGGAAAAGATAGTATGAATCTTGTAATTGGCATATATTTATTTCCTCCTTATTTAACATAACCTTTGGTATGAAGGGATTACAGTTGAGCTCATTCTTTTGTATCTATTTGTTTTGTGTTTTTCTCCTATTCTGACATTAGTAATTGAATCATTATTAATTCTTAACTTTCCAGCCTCTATCAGGTTATTAGTTATATCTTTTAAAATTTTCTGGGGCTGGTGGTTATAGCTCAGTGGACTAAGTGCTTGCTCAGGTAAGTGTAGGGCCAGAGTTTGATCCCTGGTACCGCATGCTGCACCAGCCCCCGTCCCGGGTGCACTGAGCAGGTGATGGAGTCTGGGCGTTGTGGCGCACGCCTGTAATCTCAGTACTAAGGAGACACAAATCAGGAGGCTCACTGTGGCTCTGAGCTGTGTAGTGAGACACTGCACAAAAACAAAACAAAACAAAACAAAAAGTTAAAAATGTATTCATGTAATTCTGGACTGGCCAGGTAGCTCATTGGATTAAAGCACCTTTAGGTAGACGTGTAGGCTGAGGGGTTCCATCCCCGGCCTGCTGTGCCAGCCCTGCCCCCAAATGCTCCTTGAGACGGGATTGAGACTGGGTGTGGTGGTGCACGCCTACAATCCCAGCACTTGGGAGGCTGAACACAGGAGAATCACTAAGACCCTGCAGACTCTGTACTAAACACACACACAAAAAAATTGTTTTCTTTTAATGTCATGTAGAGGTTATTGTTGGACTCACTTTAGTCTGATTGACTTGTACATTGTTGACTCCTTCGAGATGACCGCCACTTAGTTACTTTATTATCTATCCAATGAAACAAGCGTTTTCTAACACTATTTTTGTGCTCTTTTCTCTCCTTCACCGTGTTGTTGCTTTGTATTTTAACTCTACATGTCCCTCAAACCTTCCAAATGCTATTATTTCAGTTTGAAACAAGCACCATTGATCAGATCCGTGTCCAAGCTCCTCCTTTCTGTTCTTTATTTCTTCCTGTCGGCATGCCTCCGCTTATGAAGTTTTGCCTAAATAATTAATTTGCTTTACTCTATCTGCTGAAATACATTCTCTCCTTGTTTTTCTAAACTTCATGCATTCTTCATGTTCAAAGAGTGTTTCAATGGGCCTAAATTTCTAAACTTGCAATCGTTTTTCTCTAGCATTTTGAAAACTTTCTCCATTCTCTTTTGTCTTCTTTCATTTGCAAAAATAGCTGTTTGTCATCTGATTGTTTTTCTTTGTGTGCCCCTGGCTGCTTCCACTTCCAAGACTTGGCTCCCCGACTGTCAGCAGTTGAATATGTAGCGCTTGCCTTAGGTCTTCTTGTGGGCTGGTAGGCCATGCTACCGCCCTTCCGCCAGCCCTGAAGCATTCCCAGCTGACCTCTCTTCCCGTGATGCTTGTTTTCTTAGTCATTCCATTTGCCCCCTAATTTGGCTTTTTCTCTCTGCTTCAAATGTCTTGCACATTATTAGTAAGGTTTTCCAGTTCTCCTCTGTGTTGCTTTTAGATATTTCCTATGACCTATATCTGATTTGCAGTTAAACAGTTAATTGGATTTTTAAGTTTTGTATATTATTTTTCATTTCATTCTTTTCTATAATTATTCCACTTCTAGGTGCAATTGTCTCTCCACTGATTTTTTAAAACATGTCCTTTGTACTTATTTTAGAGCTCCTGTCTAATTACTTCAATGTCTAGATCACCTATATGTTCCTATTATCAGTTTTCCATTGGATTTTTTTGTACATGGTGTTACTACACAGCTCAGACTCATAGTGATCCTTCTGTTTTCTTTTTTTTTTTTTTTTTTTTGTCTTTTTGAGACAGGGTCTCGCTATGCAGTTCAGGCTAGCCTTGAGCTCACTTTTGTAGCCCAGGCTGGTCTCGAACTCACACCGATCCTCCTGCCTCAGCCTCCCGAGTGCTGGGATTACAGGCATGAGCCATCACGCCCGGCGATCCTTCTGTTTTCTGCCTGCATAGGGCTAGGATTACAGGCATTTGCCAACATGCCCATAATGCCCATACCCCATTCCCAGCTCAGCGTGCCTGGGGACTGGGTTGCCACGGTATGCAGTGCCAGGGACTGAACCCTGGCCCCCGGGGCTTACCTAAGCAAGCACTTAGTCCACCGAGCTATCATGCCGGCCTCTTTTTATTTTTTTTTTTTAGCTTTTTTCCATTGATTTTTTGATATTTATTCCTACTGCATGCCTCACTTCATATGTTTTCACTGAATACAGAATCCTGCAGAGAATGAAGCAGTGGTCACGCAGGCTCCTGGATGCTGTTAGCATATTTTTCTAGAGAAAGTTGCAGGTGTTCTTGACATGTCAAGGCCGTGTTTCTGGAGTTGGAAGGGGTGGACCTCTTCCGGTTGTCCTTGCCCTTAGGCTGGGGTCCTTCAGGAATCTCCTGCTGAGAGCCGACAGGCTCACCGGCCCCTCCTCCTCATGGGCTCTGGACTTCTGCTTTTGCTTCCTCGGGCTGGGAGACTGCCAGAATCCCTGCTTAGCTTTTAAGCCTCTTAGCAGCTGCTTTCCTCTGGGTTTCTCTTCCCTGTGCTCCATGTCTGGGAAGCTCTGCTGTGACGGAGGTCCCCGGGGCAGCTGGGCGGACCGTATGAGCCTTCTTTCTCTGGGGCCCCCTTAGTACTTGAGTCTTGGCCTCCTATTTTCCGGCTGTGCTGCCCTTTCAAATTTTGTCTTCTCACCCATCCAGACTTTTCTAGGCTACTTCTTTCCCCACTGACTCTGCTTCCTACTCTGTAAATTGCAAATACCCCAGTGGGAAAAAAAAGCCTCTGTGAATGAGAGTTCACCACTGTGCCTGTCCCTTCCTCTGGGATCTTGTATCTCAAGTCCTGGCTGTCTTGGTTGGTTTCCAATGTCTTCAAAACACATTTTTTTTTTTTTCTATTCAGCTTATATAGTTATTCTCATTAGTAGTATCACTCTGATACAAGTCCTAGGCAGAAATGCTAGAAATTCTCATTACTTTATATGAGTTCTCCTGAAATCCATTTCTTTTTATCTTTGATGATCTGCAGCCCTAGGACTTATTATTGGGTTGGTGTTGCATTTGATATTTGAAAATGAGTCATATCTACTTGTTTTGCTGTGGATTTTTTCACATGTTGTGATACCTACTGAGATCTCCTTCCTCCTTTCCTTTCTTCTTACCTTGCTTCCTCCCTGCCTACCTCCCTTCTTCCCTCCTCTCTTTTTTTTCCATCCTTTCCTTCTTCTCTGGTTCCTCCCTTTTGTGTTGGTGATGGAACACGGGGCCTTGCACATGCTCAGCATATAGTCTACTGCTGAGCTACACCTACAGCCCCTGCTGATATGCTTGAAGGCTAACTTCGGGGGTGCACCAACTCCCCAACCTGGGGCTGGCCACATGGACATGATAGCTTCTACCTCAGATGCGGAAAGAATTCCAAGGATTATCCCTTTGAAGAGTTAGCCCGGCATTTGACAGCTGTTTCAGTCAGGTGTGTGCTGATCTTCATGAGGGGCTCAATGGCCAGTTTATGGTTCAAGCTGCTTCTTGGGTACCCACGTGCTCCTTTCTGCCCATGAGAGAGGGGACAGGGGTGTCCCTGGGCTGCTGATGCCTTTCCTTTGGAACTACACTGAGAGGGCCAGCTCAGATTCTCCTGCTTGCTGAGGCAGCTCAATTGTCTGCCTTAAGTTTTAATTATCAAAACAAACCAGTTCTGGGTCATTGCTCCATGGAGCCAGCCAGAATTATGACCCTGGCTCCCAGATGAGCAGGCCTGGATCTCTGCTTCTATGTGACCCTGAGCACCTGAAAGCCCACACGTCCTCAATCCAGCCAAAGTCACCAACCTCGCAGAGCTTTTTGCTTATCTTTTGGCTTTATCTGCTCCTTCCTTTGATCCGAGATTGAGTTGCTATTGGCTTCCTTCCATGGCCTTCATTCATTCCAAGCTTCTGACACCTCGTGTTGGAACGAGGTTTAAGTTGCCACTTACATTTAGGAAGCCGGGAAGCACAGAATGAGGTTCCTTTGGAAAATGTCCGTGTAGCCCACTTTACAACCTGGAGCCATCCATTCATAGGCTCTGCGTCCACAAACCCAGAGCAGGACCCGACACCCTGGGCACACATCCATTTGCCACGTGGCGTGGCTGCAGGGTCTGCTGCTCAGAATGAACCTTATTTAATGTAATAAACTTACCTAATTTATGTGATTTTTTTTTACACTGTTAAGAATGGAGATTCCTCATGCACCCAAGACAAGGTCTCTACCACTGAGCTACTCTCCAGCTTTGGAAAGGTTTTGTTTTCTAATTTATACAATGAAACCAAATATTGAAATATAAGTCACCAGATATTGCAAAAATAGGCTGCGCATGCTGTGTATCTCTGTAATACGCCAAGGCCATGACTGTGGCAAGCTCAGAAACCCTCGCCTCTGAGGAGCTGCCAATCACTGCCAACCTGTGCTGGCTGCAGATATCTCAAAGTATTTCCTGATTTCTGTTCTGTTGCTACTATCACGGGGTTTGCTCCCTACATCTACAATGGAGGGGCGTACCACAGTTCAGTGATTGCTTTTCCCACCAAGCATAAAGACCCCTGAATTGTGTCCAGGTAGCTATCAGAGCAAAGCTTGCTGACCCTCTGTGGTGGGGAAGGGAGGTCAGCACTTTCTGGCTAAGCTTGCTGCACCCTAAAACAAACCTTGTTTCCTTTCTCATGAGCCCCGAGTCAGACCCATCCGTTAAGCACATACTGAGCAGGACAGTTTGCCGGTCTGTGCTTCCTGGGCCTTGCACTTTCACAGCCACTGTAAGTACCACATGGGGAGCACAGAGGTACAGAAGCACAGTGCTCATTGTCCCAGCAAGTGTCACTGCAGGCTGTCCTCTGAAGTTGCAGCCTTTGCCAGCCTGATAGTGCCGGACATGCTATCAGCACACGTGAGGGACAGTGCCGTGTTTTCCTTCTGTGTTTGCACATAGAAACAAATACACATAGACACACCAACACAGACTTACACAAAACACACACTGACACACACAGATAAGCCCAGAGACACACATACTGACACATACACACCAACACAATTGGGCATAAAACAAAACAGAGAAACACACAACCTGCACAATCACTAATACACAGTTATATACACAGCAAGACATAGGGATGAAAAACAACACAGACACACACATACCAGCACACACAGACATAAAAACCAATGCACAGTGACACACATACAAACACACACAGAGATACAGGTAGACCCACAATCATCTACACCAACACATATCCCAGTATACATATAAGCATAGACAGTAACATACACACATTAGCACATACATACATAGATAGAAATACACACAGACACACATAGTGATATAGACAGACATATACAAAATTAAATATCAGCACACATACCTGATACACATTCACATAGCTATGCGTACACACAAACACAAGGTAGGGGGTAGGGAATGTGCTAGAGTGGGTCCACACATTAAATTATGGCAGCGCCTAAGCCCTGCTCAGCCCTGCAGGCCCCTCACTGGAGGAAGCCACAGGCCCAGTGGTTGGCAGAGTCCCAGCACCTGCTTAGAGCACAGATTCAGCCCTGCTGGGAAGGCCCAGACCCTCGGCAAGAAGCGCACAAGAGGCATCAGGAGTTGCACATCTTGGGTTGTGAGCTGGAGCGATGCTTCTGGAACTCAAGAGAGTTAGGACCTCTGGATCCTGGGCAGCCAATGCAGGAATGGGGCCAAGGAGGCCTGGGGACACAGTGGGGGCGCACAGCTGTGAGGGTCTCTTCCCCTCACCGTGCACCTCACAAGTGCAGGGAAGAGGTGTGGGGACCGAGCGGGGGCTGCAGGAGAAGTGCATAGGAGAGGTGAGGGACAGGTGCTGGCAACCCTCTCTTCAAACAACACTTTGGTCACCTAGGCCATTATTTCCTTGTTTCTAATTATTGTCATAAAAAGCCCATTTTCAAAAAGGTAAAGAAAGTCAGACAACATCACAAACAATGATAAGCTTTGATGGCCTTCTGCCATGGCCCAGCTGTGGTGCTGTTGGGCCCACAAGAAGCATGTGCTTTGTACATCCAAGTACTACAAACTTACAAAGTCTATGAATCAAAATAATGAAATAGTTGAATGAAGAAGCAACATGCCTTTGGCACACATGACTGGGTCACACTGTAAGGGTAGGCTGTGACCGAGATGTGTTGGTCCCCAGGCATATGTGTCCGAGGCTGGAGCATGGGGAGAGCTGGCTTCCGGCCTACAGAGCACCCTTCCCCATTTGCTCCAGACTACCTCTCTCGTTGTAAGGATCACAGGCTCGAGCTTTGCCCACCCCTTCCCACTCTTCCCCACATGAACAGTGGCCTGAGGGAACTTATTTGCCCCTGAGGGAACTTATTTGCAGTGGAGTGGGCCTGTCACTCAGCAGGACACAAAAGCAATGACCTTGGGCCCTCCTGGTGCACAGTCTTGGGCCAGGCGGGGGAACTGGCATGCTAGACCTCAGGAACTCATGGCATGGTGACTGTAAAGAGCAGGCAGAGCAGGACCTTGTGAGGTGCACGGTGTGGGGAAGAAGCCCTGCTGTGACACAACGCCCCTGTACATTTCATGAGGCTAAAAGAGGGCCACATGCTATTCGAATATTTGCCTATTTTTAATTTTGACACAAATATCAAGCTACGTATCTGCATAGTCTTCATAGTTAAAATATTTTATTACCTTACAAACATATAATCATTGTAGGAAATAGAAAATTGTGAATAAAAGAATTACTGTATTTCCCCAGGACCCACAGATAAATGCTATTACCATTTTGTGTATTTCTTTTCAGAATGTTTATGATACATATTCATATATATTTTTCCTTTCAAAACTAGGATTTCCCTACAATTATTGTTTTGTAGCTGGCTTATGCCACATTTACTATGTTTCAAATTTCCCCAGGTGAATACATGCTTTTCTCCAATATTTTTTCTTAATAGAGCTTAGTATTTGATGGTATGGGTAAACAATCACCTTGCAATACCAATAGTACTAGAATAAAAAGTGGCATGCTCCAGACTCTGTATAGTTCACCTATTGAATTTTTTTGGTCTTTCTGAGAGTCAGGTATTGGAATCAGCTTTTTGGTGTTTAGGCACCTGTGGACCTAAATGTAAAGCATTTTTGCATTTTTGATATTATAAATACCATTCTTCTGATTACATGGTTTTTGAACTTGGCATAGTTTTGTTTCAGAGCAAAAATTTAGAAATGTAATCACAGGTCAAAGGCCATGAATATTTTAAACAGGTGGTATGCATATTTCTAAATTTTTCTCCAGAAAGTTTTACCAACATACAATTTCATCTAGCTACAGATGAAAATGTCCCTTTTCTTCTACTACGTTGATGACCACACTGACAGCATTTAAAATGATAAGAAAAGCAAACCAAATACATGAACCTCAAATAGAATTACAAGGAGGACGCAGCAAGAACCTTAGGCGCATGAATACTTGTGACCCTAGGTGAGTGTACACAACCTTTCATAAGTCATTAATGATTTATAATTCTCTTTTGTTAAACATCTTATTTTCCCATTTCTCCATGTAGGCAGTAGTTCACATTTTTATTGATTGCTGAGTCCTCTTTTTATCATAAGGATATAATAATCCCAGGTCTACCCATATACTTCGCAAACCTTTACTCTCAATTTGTTTCGATTTTCATTTTTTTATTATTTATTTCTCTACTTAAAGTATTCCTATTTCTAGTCAGAAAAATCTAGTAATTTCTTCTTTTTACATTTAGGTCTTGTGCTTGGAAAAGTCTTTCTTACACTACCTATATTTATCTACAGTATTTTTAAAAATCATGCATATATATATTCTTGTCTTTATGTCATGTTAATTTTTGATTTACTACCTTACTCCATTTAGAGGCTTTTTGTAAGCTATAAGGATCTAACTTCATCCTTAAAATAACAATACTTTATCACCATATATGGAATGATCTATGCCTCCTGCATATATTTGAAATTTCAAATTTTCTTAATTTTCTCATAGCTTATATAATTACTCTGAGTTCTTTGTTCTGCTGTGGTTACCTGGAATCTCAGGGATCAGAAAGATAATATTGTAAGGTGGAAATGTTCCCTCATTTTCCCTATTTTTCAAAGTTATCTCCTTCTGGAAAGTGCGCTCTTTAAAATGCAATATTGAGTTTTTAACAGATGCCTCAAATTCATTGGTTACAATGTCAAATTTCTGAGGTAGATCTAGTTACACCTTTAGCTTCTCCAGATTTCTCTAGAAGAAAGATATTGCACTAGGCAGACTTTGCTTTCACTAGATTGTTATTCTGAGATAGATTTTCAGGTATGGCATTTCAGAAAATACTCTCACACTTTTCTTCCTATTGAGATATCAAGGCACAACTTTTTCCATTCGGCGATCCCGAGAATGTCTTTTACCTCCTTATTCGTCTGCTGATATCTTTGTCCACTGTGGCTTGGCTTCCGCGTTGTCTTTAGCGCTCCAGCTGAGAACTAACTCCAGTCGAGCCTCAGGTGCTTTTGGAGCCTGTGAATGGCTACTTTCTTGTTTTGCGTTATCCATGATGAGGACCTGGGACTGTTCAGTGACTCCCCGCTACCCCGACAGCTCACATGCACAGGGGATTCTTGGCCCTAGAACCTCTGTCCTACGCTGTAAAGGTCTTCGGATCTAGTGTATATGCCTAACAAATGTTTCCTGAGGGCCTGCCTGACAGCTGCTCAGCGGGCCAAAGTGCTTGCTTAGGCAGAGCGTAAGGCTGGGGTTCAATTCCCCTCATACTGTGCTGGCCCCGCACCCGGGGCGCGCTGATAGCTACGGAGACTGGATGTGGTGAAGCGCGCTTGTAATCCCAGCACTTGGGAGGCTGAAAACAGGAGATTCGCTATGAGTCTGATCTACATAGTGAAACCCTAAGCACCCCATAGACCCTGTCCTAAAAAAAAAAAAAAAAAAAACAGTTTCCTGAGAATTGGTGAAAACAGAAGGTACACAAAGACAAACTGCTCCAGAAAGTGGAAAGTCTACCCTCAAACTCTTTCCTTCCCGACCCAAATGTACTATATCCCATGATCCTTGCATTTGTAGTTGAGGCAGCAAGTGGAAACGAGGAAGCCTAGAATTAGAAAGACCTACACGACAAAGAAATGAGAACAAATGCTACTGTGTGTCTGCAGCAGCGGTGCTGCTTTCCCCCACCTGAGGTGTACCTCTGAGATCCTTTCACCAAGCCTTTGGCCTGCTTCTGCCTCACCCCGAACTGAGCTCCCTGCCATCTCGCTATGGTGCGTGAAGTGTGGGCCTGCTGTGGAGGACCTTCTCAGGGTTCACTGCCAGAGTCTGAGTGGAGGCAGGAGGAAGGGGACCATTCCTCTGGGAATGGGCTGGAGTGGGCTGGATTCTCCTCTAAGTAATCATTGAGCCTTTCCAACCCAGGTTTCTGGTGCAATCCCCCTTCCCAGGGTAATCAAGCCCATTTCAGCATGCCCCTTCTCTCACCAGTTTTAGAGAAAAATTGCTCTGTTTTCCTACTGTTTTGCAAATGCAAGAAAATGACTGGAAATTTTGGTCACCGTGTGAGTCCTTTTATTATAACTGGGAAGTGGAAAGGGGTGTTTAGAGTTCAAACAGATAGCATTGCAGGCTCAATACATTACATTAAGGAAGGCTAATTTGGTATTATTAACTAAATCAGAAACACAACATGAAGCTTTCAGTATTGACACAGGGCGCTAGGTAACTCAACACCTCTCAGCAGCCTGCCTCATTTTTACACTGCTTAAACTTTCTCATGGATGAGTTTTTGCATGATAACCAGAATATTAAAATATATTAAAAGTAGCCTCATGCTTCATAGCAAATGCAAACGTGGATTACCTGTAAAAAGCTCCCCTTGGCCAGAACCACAGGCTCCAAAGCTGCAGCAGCCATGCAGAGGCGCCTAGGATCACAGCTAAACTGCGGGCTAATCTTCGCCTCCTGGTGCCAGCCCCAGCCTCCTAGGGTGCTGACAATCCTTACTCACTAGCAGTGTTAGGCACGGTGGAGGGACATAGTCTTCCATCCTACAGCTATTTCTTAAGAGGCAAAGCTGTACCTGCCTAATATTGACTCTCTGCCAACCCCACTCCCGGCCCTATTTTCAGTATTCTTCCAGTCCTCACCATGATGCCACTTTGAGCTTTTAAAATATTTTTTATTTATTTGGTGCAAGGTCTTGCTATGCAGCTTGAATGTACTGTGATCCTCCTGTCTCAGCCTCCCCAGAGCTGGGATTACAGGCATGTACCACCATGCCCTGTTTGGGTGGCAGGCGCAGCACAGCCAGGGTTTTGGAGCAGGCACACATGCAGTACCAGGGATCGAGCCTGTGTCCTTGCAATTTCCAGGCAAGCACTTAGACTGTTGAGCTTTCTCCTTAGTTCCACTATGCCACTGTGGGAATTTCTGGAAGGTTTATAAGAAGCCGCCAAAGTAGAATTTCTCCGATTGTAATTTTGTAGGCTGTGTTACCCACATCTATTGTATGTACCTCACATTCCTTTCTGGAGGTGAAAAAATGGTGCCCATTTGTTTTGTAAAATCCAAACCAAAACAAAGCTGTGAAGTTATTTGAGGAAAGGAGAACAAACTTAGCAGGGCATTCGGTCATCAGCCAAGATGGGTGCAGTGAACTCCTCACTTTTGAATGGAGAGGGATGCTTCAAGCAGAGCAGTGTACATAGCAGGATGATGGTCACCTCCTGGGCCACAGGAGATGTCCCTTGCTGCCCCTGGGAGAAATATCACTCTACACAATTAGGTTGGTAAAGCTGGTAAAGGTGAAGGGATTCTGCCCATGGAAGGGGCTCCTGGGCAGTGTGTTTTTCCAGGTGGGTCTCAGCGAATCAGAGTGGACTCCCGAAAGAGGGTGGGGCCACTCCTGCTGGCTTGGAAGGAGTCCAGTACCGTGTTTCTAGCAGGCTCTCCAGAGGGCACGTGGCTGGGCTGGAAGCTGGGCATTGGGAATGGACTCCATGGACAGAGAGCGGGATGGGGGTGGGTGGGCTGGACTCCCACAGCCACAGGAAACGGCTCTGCTAGCAGCAAACGGGCTCAACAGAGAACCTGGACCCCCAGAGAAGCCAGCATGCTACCCACCCTAGTTTATAGCCTGGGAGATTCTGAGCCCAGGGCCCGGCTCTGCCCCACCAGACTCACTGATAGGAGGTAATAAGAGTTCATCGTCCTAAGTGGTGAAATTTGTGATGCCTTCTGGGGGGGAAACGGACAGTAGCACATTTAGAAAAGAGTAGATATCGTCACACTTAGATGCACTGTGCCTGCCTGGGTTATGTTCTGCTCCATATGGACAAGCATAGCGCTCTGAGGATTTAGTTACAGAAAGACTAGGGGTCAAAAAAGAGTCATATGTCCCTGGGTCTCTGCCGTCTGGGAACAGGCACCGGCACCTCTTCAGGAAGAGCATGAAGGTGCGATGCAATCTGGTGGAGACTTGGCTGGTCTCTGCCACAGCCCAGGAATGCCTCTGATAAGATTTTCACCAGGAAATCATCCCATTTCAAAGCATTTCTGCCACAGCCACGCATTTTTATTCATCACCACAGTGTTTTCCTCACAAACCCCAAGAACACGTGTACCTGCTACAGGGTAACATGGGTTGCCTGTGCTTCGTACCCGCTGAAGGTTTCAGAATCCCGACATTTATATTAAGATTGTATTTTTCCTCAAAGAAAGCTGCTTAGTGATGGCCTTTTTTTTCCCCTCATATCAATAAATTGGTGAATATTTCAGTTTGTTAGTTTTCCCTAAACATTCAGGAGAATTCCTTGGACAATTTGCCAAATAAGCTCAGTTAATTGCTTCAGAGTGAAGCTATAGAAACTATTTATATATACCATATGACAGACATTCAGAAGATACAAGGAGACATATTTGTCAATACAGTGATGTATAAGATAATTATTTTTATTATGTGAATTTCTGAGTCAAAATCAAGATCATCTCAGTTGTCCTAATGACTGGCATGGCCTTAACTAGCTGTCAAGAGGCAAGAAATGAAGACTGTGTGTTATTTTCTGATTTTTCTCAATTCCTTCTCATGCCTAGAATGTAAATCTCAGCGCACCATAAAATTGAATAAAAAAATGTAAGTTTAAATTATTTTTTATTTTAAGTTGGATAGGAACATAATAGAAAAAGATCATCAAAAACAATGAGAGGAAATAATTGTTAATTTCTACAGTACCTTGAAAGAGAAGCCCAAGAGAATAAATGGAATAAGGATACTATTAAAATTTCCTCTTTTATTATATCTTCGCTGTCAGAGTAATTGTTGGTGTGTCCAATATATGCAGGGGACAATTTACTTGCTGTTTTCTATTAGTTTTTAACATTAACATATACAGAAATAAAATGAATAGCAGGCTTGCTTTGCTTAATTAAATGACTGACAAGGCAGAGCTGCTGGACCACTCTTCTACCTAATATCTAAACCTGGATGTACCAAGTGGAAATAGTGTAAGCAACACAAACATCCTCCTTTATTAAGGCCATGTGGATGCAATATTATAGATTATTTGCAGGTCACCAAGAAGGGATGGACACATGGTCCTTTTGTGCATGAATTATACATTAGTATTCAGAAAGAAAAAAAAATCCTAGCATATCATTTATAC
Organism: Myocastor coypus; assembly: GCA_004027025.1. Lineage (NCBI taxonomy): Eukaryota > Metazoa > Chordata > Mammalia > Rodentia > Myocastoridae > Myocastor > Myocastor coypus. Next base: position 58,116 of record PVJA010006688.1, on the reverse strand, counting down.
ACAGAAATAGAGGTCTGCATGGATTCTTGCCTCTCTGAAATCAGGGCCTTCTGGACATACTGCAGGGTAGGATCTTCCAATATTAGGTGGCACAGTGCTGTGAGACACTTAAGATTATTGAAGACACAGTGGTTTGTCCCAAACGCAGGTTTCCTTCATGGTTTTAAAATTAGTGAGGGTCTTGGGGTCTCCTCAAGGCTGGAGGGAGCCCAGCAAGCTATGCTAGCAAGGTGTGATGCATACTCCCCAAAATGAAATTCTAACAGTATTTTTTTTTTCTGAGAGCAAACTGTGAGCTGGACACCACACTGTTATTCCTCTTCTCTCACTGTCCCTGTGTGTTTTTCCTTACACTCACACAGGTCGTGGGAATACGAGTATGCATGGTGTGGATATAAACATCTGAATACAAGCATACACATATTTTACATTATGGTATTTTAATCCCTTTAGGTAGACACTAGCACTGTCTCTGTTTTGTAGGCAAAGAGACAAGCACGACCATGCAAAGCCGATGAGCACACCCAGCATGCTGAGCTCAGCATTCAGTGTCACTCCGCACCATGTGCCTGATGGAGTTCGCTCTTAAGTGGGTATTTATTGAGCACCCACTGCATACTGGGCACTCTCCTAGGCACAAGGACATATCATGAACATTATTGCATAGCCCAGCCTCCCTCTTGGCCCAGCATTACAGATTAGTCATAAATCATCAGGACCTAGTATGAAATGATACCCCAGCCAAGCCCAACAAATTACCTACACCTCTGGAAGGCAAATGCGTTGCTGCAAGCAGCCATATGACTGCCCTACAAGTCTGTGGAGGTAGCCAGGGGACCTGGTGACCGGGGCTTCTCCCATTTCAGGGACGACATGGTATGCTTGGGTTGAGCTTTGGTGGTAGTGTGGATGCTGAGCAAATGTTTATGCGCACAACCCTCTGGTTGTTCCTTGGTTTTCTGGCTCAGAAACCAGACAGAATCCAGCAAAATATAAAACGTTTTTGTAGGTAAATGGACTCATATGTGCTTGATTGATTAATGGAGCAAAGCCCTCTCCATATCAGTTTAGAGCTTTTAGCCACAAGGTTAGGTGAGCAGGCCCGAGGCTGCATTCTTTCATGGCCTTAAAGAGAGAAGCCCTGGGAGCCACCATTCTGACCGGAAACTCCTGGACCAATGCTACCTGTGCTCATCTTTGGTATGGCCAGATGTGTGTTCTGTCCTAGCCAGAATTTCTCTCCCACTCCCTTATTGTCTGGTGCCAGGACAACCCCTGTTCAGAGGCAGCTGCTGAAAGGTTTACAGCGGATGTATATAGAGCCACGGCCAGTGTGCAAACTCCTCCACAGAGCACTACAGCCTTGGAGATACAGTAATTCACATCTCCAATATAGCTAATAAAATTTAACAAATGGAAAAGCAAAATGTCAGACAAGCAATAATACTGATGGTATTTCTCTTAGGCCAGGTAAAGAAAATCATACTGACTTTAATTGGTTAGAATAACAAAAGAAAAAAACGGGGAAAAAAGCCACGATGGGCTACAAGGACTCAACTGCAGGGACAGCGAGTATAATTTTATTAAAAATAGGCAGTGGGAAAGCAACATGCCTGGAGAGGAGGCCTTTTAGAACAGTGTGGTCAACAGGAATTACTTATGAGAATGAGGAGCAGTGTCCTACCTGTGTAACGGTGGGTCTCGTGTCGTATTTCATGGGGCTCAAGCTGTAACAAGAGAGAAGCGATATGTATGGAGTATCCAGGATGCTGTGGGAAACCATGTCTATTCAGCCTGTTGGAGAGCATCTTCATATTTACTCCAGTGAGCCGGAGACCGAGGCCTCCCATGTCTACAGCTTTTATGAACCAGTTTTCCAGAAAGACGGCTCTGGTGGATCCAGCTAAGCAGCTGTGTGTTCAGGAATAGCAGGGCGGGGTCGGAACTGCTTGATCCACCCAGTAAGGGCTATGGCGTGCTGAGAACAAATGCTGTGAGCGATTGGGGCAGTCTTGCTCAGGGATCCTCTTTCGAGCTTGTTACCACTGGGTTGCATACTATTGCCACAGTGCTAATTAGTGACTTTCCTCAAAGCCCTAAGTTCCACAGAAGGCCACCATTCGCACATTGGAAAGAAATGGTGACCTTTTCTTCCCTTCAAAAGAAATATCTCCTTTATTTTTATTAAAATTACATTTGGGGCCAGCGAGATTGCTCAGCGGCCTAAAGCATCTGCTTAGGAAGTTTAGGCAGCCCCAGGGACCCAGTTCAATCCCAGACACCACATGCTGCACCAGCCCCACCCCCAGGGCAGGCTGAGCCGGCTATAACATAAATAAATAAAGTTAGAAAAATAAAATAAAATCATATTTGGTACAAAGCCTCACTATGCAGCTCAGGTTCATAGTGATTCTCCTGTTTTCAGTTTCCTCAGCACTGGTATTACAGGCATGGCATGTGGTGCCAGGAATGGAACCTCAGTCCCCATGCTTGCCTAAGCAGGCACTTAGTCCTCTGAGCTATCTTGCAGGGTCCTTCCTGTCTTCTTCCCTTCCGTTCCCTTCCCTTCCCTTCCCTTCCCTTCCCTTCCCTTCCCTTCCCTTCCCTTCCCTTCCCTTCCTTTCCCTTTGCTCCCCTCTCCTCCCCTCCCCCTTCCTCCTTTCTTTCTTTCTTTCTTTCTTTCTTTCTTTCTTTCTTTCTTTCTTTCTTTCTTTCTTTTCTTCTTTCTTTCTTTCTTTCCTGTACCAGACTGTGCACTGAGCTATATTCCTAGCCCCATCTCTTAGTTTTCTTTCTTTTTTTTTTAAGATTTTTAAATTTATTTCTCTTAAACCTCATTTATTTGCTTGTGTTAAGGCTGGCTCAGCCTGCCTTGGGGTGGGGGTGTGCAGCATGTGGTGATAGGGATCGAGGAGCGGTTGCAGCACTTGCCTTAACTTTCCTCCACAGGTGCTTTAGACCACTGAGCCATCTCACTGGCCCATCACTTAATTTTCTTGAGCATACCATTAAAAAAAAAAAGTGGCATGTAAATGTTACTGATTCAAATACTTTCCTCTATTCAGAGGCTCACGATGATTTCATAAGCAGCTGGGTTGTCCTAGGAGAGTGGTGACACTCTCGTCTCACAACTACATATACTGAAGATTACGCACTTGGTCTTAGCCAAAAGGCCACGATACGTAGTGATGCTTCCGACTCTCTTCCATTACCCTAAACCACCTGCCTCGTCCGGTTTCCATTGGAGCACCCTAGAACCAGTGCGCAGGCTCCTGCGCAGCTCTGTGCCTTTGGTGCATCCGAGGACTTGCAGTGATGTGCCAATTCATGACTCTTCTGCCTTTCCTTGCGTGCTGCTAAAAATTCACAACACAAATAAGGAATGGGCCCGAATGCCTCTAGCTTGATCCATGTTTCATGCAGAGTACAGCACGTTAAGAAAGGTTAATTCCATATTAAACGTAATCAGAAACAATGCAGGGATTGTCATGCTGACAGGGGTGGCAGGTACGGTGACGCCGCTCAGCGGGAAGCCTTGTTATATTTTTTTATATGTTAGTGGATGTCTACTTAGAATTGATCAAACCTTTGCTTCTGAAACATATATGCAACACCTCCACACACACCATAAACTAGACTCTCCGAAAACAATAATGGTGCTTATCAGTCACTCGCCTTGAGTTTGCCTCTGAAAAACCCCCAGCTAGCATGCTACTAGAGCTCTTAAAACATAGATCTTTTTGCTGTACTGATAATTCACTCACAGCTTGAGATTGATGACTCTGTGAAGTCCATAAAAGATGTTACCACTATATTTTGTTCTTATGATTTATTTTATCATGTTGTCAAGGTTTGCAGAAAACAAGAAACAAATCAATGAATGTCATGCTTAAATATTAAAGAAGGCTGTAATACACATTTTTATTCAGATGCCTTGTTCAATCTCGTGGCTCGAAAAAGAGTAGTGGCGACCGAGCTTTTATTTGAATTACTTTTGGAGAAATTAATTTAGGAGGACTGTTGAATGGTGAATGGCAAAAGGCAGCTAACCTTATTTGCTTAAATAGGAATGGATGGTCGCAGGCCTCTCTAGAAAAGCGGTCCTAACAAACCGCAGGGAAGTGAGCGGATGTTAAAGCACCAAAGAACTTGGGCTAAAGAGTGTTAACACGTGCCGACCCGAGGCAGGGACGGAAGGGGAGCTGGAAAGAAGTAAACAGAGGAGACTTGGCTGGAGAGCAGAGGCTGCGCACTCCGCTTTTGAAACAAATCATTTCCTTCCTCATTACGCAAAATCGAGATCACCATCTCTGCCTAGGGCAGGCGCTGTCTCTAACTAGGTACGGCGTATTCGTGAATTGTTGGCCTTTCTCGAACCTCATTAGCCAGCAAGCGGGGAAGAACAGCTAAATCTTGCTTTATTTTTCAGAATTTGACTGGCTTTCAGCAGAAGAGGTCTACCTTCCTGGATGTGGCCGGTTCCCCATTAAATAAATGTGAACATTTGGAGGTTGCTGATTTCTAGGACACGAAAAAGCGCTCTGAACGGCAGTGTTTATTTCCTTTAGAGCAAGATGAATGCATCAAAGGGGGCGGGCTTCGAAAGACCTATATTAAAATGAAACTACTGGGCACACTGGGTCCCAGGATTCATACAATTAAACCTATTCTGTCTCTAACCTCAAGCCTGTGTGTTTTCAGGTCCTGGCGGCCTTCAGATGATCAAGAAAAAAAGTAATTAGGCTCATTTTGTTGTTAAATGTGTTTTGTTGTATTTTATTCTATTCTTACTTTGTGAAAACTGGTGATCAACACAAAGTATATGCGCAGATTCCGAATTAACATGAATATTCAATTAACCACAAGACCCTGCTCTTTGACCATTCTGAATAAACTGGAGTTTATTTGAATTTAGAAAACAGATAAATTAGGAGGTGATCATTTGCATTACAATAGGATTCTTCATTCTGAGGGAGGATTCCTTGTGGGATTCTTTTAAATAGAAAGCTCTCCAAGTACTTTGAAAAATATAATTTGATTTTTAAAAAATTCTCTTCTCATGTAGTTTCTCAGGAACATGCCCATTGTGTGAAATGAGAGGCCTATCTATTTAATTTGGTAATGAGAGAGCTTAATCACAAATATTTTGGAATTTTAAAAATTCATATGCAGTAATGGGAAATTCGTGCTCAGATGTCAAACTTAAGTTCTGTCTCATTAGGTTTTCCTCCCTGTTGGTCAGCCTGATGCAAATCCCGGGTCTCTGGGCACATGCTTGTAGTCATTCTCATTCTGTCTGTAGCTGCACACGGGAGCAGTCGGAGGTCCAGGTGTGGTACCTCAAAGTCTGCAAGATCAGTTGTGTCCTCCCCTTGGCCCTGCCAGGAAGCGGGGAAGGAGGGGCGCGTGGGGCTCTGAGGCCAGCCATCAGAGGTTTTCAGAGGGTTATCACAGCTGTGAGCAAACAGAGGCCCCCAGCTGCAGTTCCACAGGCTTCTGCTACACTCAGCCAGCTGGGCCTACGTGTGCGTGTGTGTGTGTGTGTGTGTGTGTGTGTGTGTGTGTGTGTGTGTGTGTAAGGTGCCAGGATGGCTGCTCTAGGGCTGTAGACAAGAACGGCAGGAAACCTGTGGGGGTGACTATCAAGCGGCCAGTCCTGCACCCCACATGTGCAAGAGCCACACATACATGTGTGTATGTCCCATATGCATGTGTACAGTCAGACATGAGTTCAAATAGCACAAGTATACATGTACTCACGCCGCATATACAGCGCCCGCACCTCCCTGTTGGTAGAAGGGGGTTAGGCTTTTCCATCCTATATTTTCTCTTTTTATTTTTCTAATTTTAGGGAAGGGTCTACAGGGTGTTCAGGGTCTCACTACTAGATAGGACTCGTAGTGATCCACCTGTTTACAGTTTCCCAAGAGCTGGGATTACAGGCATGCACCACCACGCCCAGTCTCAATCGCCCTCTCGGGGTGCCCCAGAGGCCGGGCCAGCACAGCAGGTCAGGGGATCAAACTGCTGGCCCTGTGCCTGCTTGCAGGAACTTTAATCCACTGAACTAGTTGACTGGCCTAAGTCCTGTGTTTTCTAAGTGTGACGTGGACTTGGGTACAAGCCTTGCATGTGGCTCTGTGTGCACCCAATATACAGCTGGCTCCATTACTGAAAATTAAGCCTGAGCGCCAGTTGCTGAAAGTCAACCAAGAAGGTGCTTCAAGCTGCAGGGTGAGCCCGTGTCATGGTGCTTATGCATGTGTCTTCAGGCTTTTCCTGGTTGAAACTGGCGTGTGATTTATGGTCCTGTTTTCTCCTTCTTTTTAAAAGTTGAGTGTGAGTATTCTCTCCCATCTCTGCTTGAAGATACAGAGAACTGGACTATGTGTCCTTCCGAACTGTATCGTACACAGGCTTATGTCATAGTGGGTCCCAGAAGGAGAAAAGAGGTTCCAATTACACTATCACAGGAAACAGGGAGGTAAGCAAGGAGAGGACGGCTCCAGTGTCTGGGCACTTGCAGTGTCGTGTCGTCATCCGTCCTAGGCACAGGTCAGCAGCTGTAGATGCTTCCCTGCCTGAGCATTCGGCCACGTCTAATCAGAGCTTTCCCACCATGACCTGCCCGGGCTCTTAATGAGAGCCATTCTCTGGCAGAACATGTGGTGCCGCTTAGGCCTTTGGAACCAGGTACTTCCTGAACCTCAAGTGAGGGCACCTGTGGTACAGTCTTGGGCCCACCTCTGAGCAGCCAGGCCTCAACTCTTGGAACCGGAAATGGACTGGTCTGCAGCCTCTTAGGCATCCCGTAGATCTACCCACAGCTGTCCACTTGGAACAGTTGTCCAGCCACTGCTGTCTTCACGGCTCAGAGTTCCACCCATGGCAGTCCCCATGGGAGAGGAACGAGACCAAGGCCAGGTCTGGAGTCTGAAGCAGAGCTTTCTTCAGCTACTGTATTTCTCTGGCTGTCCAGGAAGGCTGAGTGGAGGATTAGAAATCCTAACAAATGGGAGTTGCCCAGCTGGGATCACGGCCGCCATGTTCGCAGCTGGCTCCATGCAGGGGTAGCCTAGGAGCAAGTGCAGGGTAGGAAGAAGCCGAGCCTGCCTGAGCTCACAGAGTCCTCTCTGGCCTTGCTCTGATAGGTCTAGATGTTTTCTCAGCTCTTCCCTGGTGAGGATCTAAGGTTCTCACCCCGCTGAATGATACAGTGGTCACTACTTCAAATGGTTTAATTTCTGTGCAGTTCACAGTTTTCAGCTTTGCTTTCCTGGACAAAAGCAGAGACGTTATCAGTTGACCTTGTACTACACGGAAACACAACTCCCTCTGGCCCTTAGTAAGGGTCCCAGCCATGCTCCCGAGCTGGGGCTACAGCATTGGACCGATTGGTGTGAAGACAGTGGAGAGCTATGGAAAGTAAAGACAGCTAAGTGAGCTCTTCTCTCTCTGTCAGCCCCTGGCGCTTCCCTTCCTGCCAAGCTCTCCTGGCTCTCCGCAGCTTCCTTTCAATCAGTCTGGAGTCTACTTCTCAGAGCATCATTTTCAGGAGGCCACTCCCAAGCCAGAGCCACACATGACTCCCCATGATGCTTAGCATGGTGTGCAGAGAACAGCCTTGGTTTGTGGCTCCACACCCCCCCACTTCCTCTACAGCCCTGCCCAACCCCCACTGTAATACATGCATGAGTGGTCCCAGACCCACCTCTGGAACTTCTGAATGTCCCCTGACTTGGAGCTAGCATCCCTGTAGATGTGGTGGCCAAGTGAGGGGTCTTGAGATGAGAATCGCATGGATGATTCAGTTGAGCCCTACATCAGTGGTGTGTGTCCCGTGAGAAACGCCCAGGAGCAGTCACGAGCCAGGGTCTGGAGGAGATGAAGGTGGATTCTTCCTAGAACCCTAGAGGGCTGTGGATGCCTGGCCTCCAACGCTGAGGGGCTAAATTTCTGTTCTTTGAAGCCACCCAGTCTGTGCTAATTTGCTCTAGCAGCAACAGAAGACGAACACAGCCATCACCGGGTCTTCATTTCCGGGGGACCAGCCACAGTTCCTCCCCTCTGTGCCCTTTCTAGAGCCGTGTTGAGTGGTCTTGCCTTTGGGGTACGTTACGAGCTGGGGTCTTTGAGAGGGGGCAGCTGTACTGTGCAGTTCTGCTGGTCTACGGAAAAGGGCCGCTAGCACTTAACTTCTTTTGTCTCCTTTTTTCAATCCTTTTATCTTTTTCTTTTCTCAATTTCTTCTTCCAAGTTTGCATGCATATATCTGGTAATATGAACAACTAATTTGAAGACAACTCTATCCATTACAGCAAAGACTGTGAAACTCCAATTACTTTGTTTAGCAAAATTCTGTATCATCTGTAACTTTTCTGCTTTAATACTACTAAATCTTTAAAAAAATTTTTTTAAATTAAAGAGGTGATAAGGCAATAAGAACTCTGCTTTCTGGAATCGACAGAGGACACTATCAATTACTGCGGGAGTAATTGTCACTTAGAAGTGAAATCCTGAAATCCGACAAAAAGACACATGGTGTGCAGTTGCCTGTCCCCGTCTCCTCTGTCAACTTCACTTTTCAGCCATACTGGGACTCTGCCTGCAGGCCCTCTCCAGAGGCCAGCCCAGTGCTCAAATAATCTGTGTTGGTTAATTTACCCAGGTGGTGATATTTGCTTACAGCACCAGGAAATGGGACTAGAACCCTCTCAAGAAACTGAACGTCTAGGACGCCCTGACCTGTGGGCCAGTATTGCTGTCATTCCCAATCTATGGTGAGTTTGGGGTTCACTTCCAGGCAGCCAGAAAATTTCTTTACACGGTCTGATCAAGATTGCCACACTGAGTGAATGAAAGTTCAGGATGCCCATTTGCATTTGAATGTCATAGGCATGCCAAATAGTTGGTAGTACGTGTAGGCCCTGTGCAATATTTGGGGCATTCTTAAACTAAACAGCCATCCATCTTATGTCTGAAGGTCTATTTAAAACTGGGCGCCTGGTAATTTTCTGCGGCCCTGACTTAGCCATCACAGCAGTTTTTAGGGAGGTTGTAATAGGATCTTCAAAGTATAGATAAGAGAAGAGGGTGGGGAGGCCGATAGTATTTCACTGTTACATGGAATAAATGACCATTTAGACTGTGTACAGATTGCAGGGCATTGACATCTGCATGGTCCTGAGACCCAGAGAGCATCTAGGTCTTTCCTCATGACTCGTTGGCATCCCCAAGGTGCCATCTTTTGGTAGAAATTGGGAGGAACTTCTACAGGGGGAGCTGAGAACAGGGAGACTCCTGGAGGTGGGGCGGGTGGTGGGTGGGCGGAGCTGGTAAGCACAGACCTGCTGGTCATGGAGGATAGACTTGGGCATAGAGAAGGAAACCAGGGAAATGCAAAACCCGTGATTTGTTAAGCACGCCCCCTGAAATAGTCTTTAGAAAAGTACAACACAGAAGTGGGTGCTGCAGCCTCAAGGTCACAGCTGGTAATTTTGGTGACCTCTGGTTACATCAGCAATACACAGCCAGCCTAGTACACAGCAGTAGCTCTGGAACAATGTCAACAGTATGTTGAGAGGCTTGTCACCAAAACCTTCTGTATTCCTCCTGCCATCTCATGGGAAGCTGGCAGCTTGAAGGACACATCTGAACAATTGTTAGCCCAGAGAGCACACGAGAAGCATCCACTGTACAGCTGTGCACCCCTGAGCACTTGCCTGAGCACGCCACCTGCCCACCGCCCCGCCTTTGTGGATCACCTCAGATACCTCGAGTCTGGTTCAGTTTTAGTAAGTGTTTAATGAAAGAACACATGGTCAAGAACACATGACCACTTGGCCAAAGGAGTCCCTGAGAAGCCTTGCTGGCCCTGCCTCCTACTTCCCACATTCTTCTTTCTTTGTGAGCTCCTTCCTTCCCCTCCTCCAGGTCGTGTCCAGCCTCCAGAGGTGGGCTAGATGTTCTGAGTGTCATCCATTCCCACGTGTTGGAAGACAGCTCTCTCTCCTCACAACCCCAAGGCCATCACTGCCATAAGAAAGCAAGCAAATCCAGGGAGGGAAACTTCAGACTCAGGAAAACCCTGTTTCCTAAGCTGGGCGTGGTGGCGCACGCCTGTAATCCCAGCACTTGGGAGGCTGAGGCAGGAGGATTGGTGTGAGTTCGAGACCAGCCTGGGCTACAAAAGTGAGCTCAAGGCCAGCCTCAACTGCGTAGCGAGACCCTGTCTCAAAAAGACACACAAAAAAAAAAAAAAAACCCTGTTTCCTGATAGTTGAGTAGGCTAGACCCAAGTGGGCTCCAGCAGCAGTGTGTCTGATTTCAAACTTGAAGAGCTTGGGAGAGGGCGGAGTGGTTGCAAGATAGGATCAGACCAGGCGGGGACCATGTGAGGGTACCAAGATCAATCAGCCTTGAAAGCAGGGTGAATTCCTGAGCTAAGAATTCTGACTATTGTGAGGTCCCACAAGTAAGCAGGTAGCAGCCTCAACTCTCAGTGCTGATGAGAAGATGAGCCTGGAGTAACTGCAGGGCTCTGCTCTCTGGCTTCCTCAGATGGGGGCAGCCCTCATGCTTTGGGAGATCCTGGCCATATGATAGGCTATGGAGGCCTCTACCCAACAGGGAGAGAAGCCTACCCACCGGACAGCTCAGCCAACCCCCCTCTTGTCACACCACAGGCTTGAGACAAATAGTGGCAGGGCCTGAGAAGAGTTTCCACACTCCTTCACTCTTTTCCACTTGTAGCCTGGGTAGCACCTGGTGCAGGGCGATTTCTACATGAGTGATACCAGTCCTTCCTGGTGGTACCTCTCTAGGAGGCCCAGTCTGGGTATCACCTCTCCAGAAGAACCAGTCTGCATTAACCTTGTTTCCACCAATGTCACTAGGGAAGGAGCCTTCGAGCTGCCAAGGGAGACAGCCCTGGTCAGGAGAGGCTCAGACCTGCACGTCTGTCCTGGCACCATGCAGCTGACCTTGTTTCAGCCCTGGGGCCACCTATAGCAGCTGGAGCCAGCCGGTCCCAGGCTCTCTGCCTTCACCTTGTCTAGGCAAGCTATAGTGAGGGCTCCTTCCACAGCTTCCCAATTAATGTTTTTGGGTTTGTTTTTTTTTTTTTTTTTTTTTTTTTCCCATAGAAGAATCAGCTATTTTTTTTTCTTTAACTTTTTTTTTTTTTTAATAATTTTTTATTTTATTTATTTATTTTTTCTTGTTTCAGAACCTTTGTTTATTCACTCATTTTTATGGCCGGCTCATCCCGTCCTGAGGGCAGGGCTGGCACAGCATGTGGTGCCAGGGATCGAACTGCAGTCCCTGAAGCCACCCAAGCTTTCGCAAACAGGCGCTTTAGACCACTGAGCCATCCCGCCGGGCCCCTTCTTTAACTTTTGAGATTACTTTGCATAAGTGACCCATGGGAATTTTAGAACCACTAATCACAAGATGATGATTCTGTCAGTCAATTTTCCATTACTGTAATAAAGTATCAAGATGATCAATTTAAGAGAAGGAAAATTTTATTTGGGCTCATAGTTTTGGAAGTTTCAGTCCAGGGTTGGTTGGCCACATGCATTTTGGTTCTGTGGCAAGGGAGAAACACTATGGCGGAGCCTACAGTCTTGCAAACCTGACCACCATGTACAGGAAGCAAAAGAGAAGACGGAGGTGTCAGGGTCCAGCATCCCCTTCGGGAATATACCCCGGATGACTGCCAAGTCTCCCACGAGATTTGGTCTCTTCTAGGTCCTACCATGTCCCAACAATGACAGATGGAAATGAAGCTTTCAATGCTGGGCCTAGAACCACTTTTTCAGATATGCCCTAGAGGAATACTATGATCTGCCAGGTACTTGGAGCCCCTGCCTGAGGTATCTCCTGCACAGTTCAGCCCAGAATGCATACAGCTAGGTGGCCAGAATGTGGACAGGGAGGGGCAGCCCCCAGTCCCAGATGCTGCGCTCTGCTCCCCGGGTGCCAGGATTTGGTAAATTGCAGAAATATTCTAGGGTCAAGTCTGCTCTAGCGTGAAACAGGAATTTAACCAATGCCCATCTTAGGCTCATATTAAGAGTGACAAAAGATAATTTAGTTCAAATGCCAGGGAAGTGTCATGCACAACACTCAGATCCATGTCCTAAAAAAAATTGTTGGTAGATTTCAGGCATTGTTATTTTTGATGTACTTTGTGATTAAAAAACATCCATTTTTGAAAACTAACATCCTTCATTCTTCAAGATCCTTCACATCACCACAGAACCATGGCAGAAGCTGACCTTCCCCCAGCTACTCTGCACTTAGGCGAGAGACGCTGTTGGACTTGAGTCTGCCCTCCAAGAACAAGGACTTGGGGCCAGATGGCAGATTTCCTCGCAGCCCTTTACCAGCTGTGTGACCTCGGGCAAGTCACTTACTCTCTGTGTCTGGATCCTCATTTAAAAATGAGAATTAGAATAATAACTTGCTCCCAGGCTGTTATGGGCTTGAGTAATGGCCTCCGAATGTCCTTGGTACACATTATGTTCCCGACAGTGTCTCAGAAAGCCAGCGAGCGTCAGTGCTTGCTGAGCATCTGGGTGAGGGAGGGAGGGAAAATGGTACAATAGGGTCACACCATGATGGTGACAGTGGCAGCATCACTGTGCCTTGTCACAACCCACAGACTATACAGCCAAAGGGCGGGCCCTCATGGAAACTGTGGGCTTCTGTTTATCACAGGGCACAAGGCATCAGGATGGGCTCGTCACCTGTGACAAATAGCCTAGAGCATGATGTGAGTGGGGGGCGTGAGGGGAACAGGCAGCAGGGGTGTGGAACTCTTGTTTGCCCTATTACCTAATTCGAATCCAAAGCATGCTCTATTCAGGCCAGATAATCAGCCCATATGCTGCTGCTTTATTAGTTTTTTCTGCTGCTTCGTTCTTGGGCATGAGGCTCCCTCCCTCCATCCCCCGGCCCACATTCTGTGCAAGGACTGCTTGGTTCTCCCTCTCATCCCTCACTCTCCTTCCTTTCTCTCTGCTTGAAAAGTCAGGGCCCTGTGCCGCTAGCCTCCTGAGACATTGGGCGAGCTGTGCTGGAAGACCTAGGGAAGGCTCCTGGCCTCCTGCGGTCCTCTTCCTCTGCCTCCCGGTGTGGACCCCACCCCAGGACGATGACTCCCAGCAGCAGCTGCCCTCGGCGGCTCCTCTCTCTGATGGAGAGGAAATGCCATGTGCCAGCTTATCTCACCTCCGCTGCCAGCTCCTGGTGCCGAGGGGTCTGCCTCCTCCCTCAGATCTGCCCCATGAGTCATCGGGCACTTGGCACTGTATGCCAAACTGGGAACACCTCACTCTAGCCAGGAGACAGAATTGTGGAGTGAAGGAAATCAGGCTTCCCAAGGTGTGGAGGCTCTGAGAATTCCTGTCACTTGGGTAGGTTTTCCTAGATGGTTGCCCTTGTTTATATTTAGCCTGCGTTTTCCTGTCAGCAAAATTGTAGAGATGTCATGCAACCTTTTAATGACAACTTTCACTAGGTTAAGTTGTATTACTCTTTTTATGTTTCACAAGATTTGCACAAATTATAGTTCCTTAAAACCCAGAAAAGTGTACCTGCTTCCTCTTAGTCCAAAGAGAAGTATATTCTTTTCCTTTTTTTTTTTTTTTTTTTCTGCAACATCAATAGGGAGGTGGGTCATGCCCACACACTGTACTCTGTAGAACGATTGTGAGGACAATATGCAATATGTCAACTTTCAAAGAAAAGAAAGGGGAAAAGAAAAAATAATAATGTTGATTTAGAAGGGTTAATGTTTAATTGTTTGAGCAAGCTTATATACCTATATGTATTAATCTAAACTGATCTGATGATGAAAATATGTAATATAACTCGTATTAAATTTAAACAATAAAAAAGGAAAAAAAAAAAAAAAACCAGAAAAGTGTAGCTCTTCTGTGATTCCTTTACATCACCATAGAATGAATTTTGATGTCATCGCTGTATCTGCTTTGTCCCTAAACATAAGCTTCAGCAGGTATGTCCATGGACCGTGACCTGGTGTTCCTGGCCAAAGTTGAGAACTTTCCTCCCAGAGTTGTTTTGCAGAACTTTCTACAGAGGGTACAAGAGTAAGCTAAATTGCACTGTCCTGTGCTGGACCCAAGAAACTGAAAATCCTTTGTGTGAGAACAAATGTGGTAGTGGACATGGCCCTGACCGGCTCACCTCCTTCAGAGGCTCCTTGGATTTTCCTTTGATGGACTTTAATAAACTGCATAGGTTTTGGGATGCATGGTCACATAAATGTCACAATAACTGCATGCCTTTGCCATGATTAAAGGAGAAAACAAGGATGTGCTCACGATGTGGCTCTCAAGGGCTGTCCACCCTTGCTAGTTCAAGTGAAATACTCAGAAATACTATAAAAATTGCAGCCACCACGCAAGAACTCTGCAGCACGGATGATGCGAACATGACAAGTTGTCACTTTGCTGTATGCTCCCAATCATGCCTAAACATTAATGGCCAGGTTACTCTGGTGACTCTAGGACTGTCAGGGCAGCATGCTAGCCATGAATGGCAGTGACTGTAATTACTCCAGAAAGAGGACCAAAGCAAACAGAACTTCTCTCTAATTTTATATATTCCCAATAGGCACTCGTGCTACATCATTATCACTATAGAAACTACTTAGTAGCTAGCCAAGAGTCAGTGCCCTGTCACACACTGTGGGTCAGGGCCCGCATTCCTCCCGAGGTAGCCCTTCCATCTCCGGCCGAGGTAAGCCCATAGCGTGATGCGTGTCCACAGGGCTTAGGGGCCAGGGACGAGCAGGCTTCCCAAGCCAAATCTATTAGACTGAATCTATCTTTCATTGATTTTAATGGACTGAAACTTTGGATCCAACTGCCGATTTCTGGACGTTAACAGGCATGAACATTCAGCAATGATAAGGCAGGGCTTGGAGGGAGGGTGATACGCCCAGGGGTGGTGGTGGGAGGCTCGAGCCCAGGCATTTTTATTACTGTGATCGTTGTTTGCTATGATCGTTATTAAAGAATCCTTAGGAACTGGCTCCAACCACGATTCATACACACACACACACACACACACACACACACAAACACACAATGTTGCATGGACTAGCTCTGAGATCAGCAGCTTCCCTAACAATACGGAAACCAGAGAAGAGAGGGCTTGGAGCCCTCCAGGCTTAGGCAGTGTTTCTCTTTCTTCTTTTCTTCTTCCTGTTAGGCTTGCTCCTGCTTTAGCATCCAAGAGCCCCAAACCCTGCATCCCTGCACTTTTAAATGTGAATACTCCTGCAACTGGGCATCGTCCCAGG
Organism: Myocastor coypus; assembly: GCA_004027025.1. Taxonomy (NCBI): domain Eukaryota; kingdom Metazoa; phylum Chordata; class Mammalia; order Rodentia; family Myocastoridae; genus Myocastor; species Myocastor coypus. Next base: position 42,782 of record PVJA010006688.1, on the reverse strand, counting down.
TAAGAGGCCATCACGAGGATGACTACACCCCGCGGCAGAGCCCTTGGTTCACGGCCAGGCTTTCTTTTGGCCTCTCTGATTTCGAGGCTCACCCCTACGGAACCTGTGCAGTCTGACCACGGAAGAGCCAGCGTAACATCAGAAAAAGTTGAAGCTGCAACTTCGCATGCGGTGAGCAGGGGCCAGAAGATGTAGGCGTTCCACGCAGAGCATGAGCACAGTATCATTTTCCTTCGGGTCCAGAGCTGAGAAAAGTAAACAGGGCCTCGCTGCTGAAACTCG